>SNQJ01S0067826.1:10377-26608 GCA_010110895.2 Picea sitchensis | reverse complement strand
GCCATAAAATCTCTTCTTCAACCTGCATACCAAATTTTCCATCCCTTTGACCTCATACCCTTGTGGTTGTTGCATATAAATCTCTTTCCCCAAATCCCCATGGAGAAAAGTTGTTTTTACATCTAACTGTTCAAGATGTAAATCTTCTACTTCACAAGATTTAAAATAGTCCTAATTGAAGTCATATTAACAACAGGAGAAAATATTTCATCAAAATATATACCTTTCTTTTGTGCAAACCCCTTTACAACAAGTCTAGCCTTGTATCATTTTTTTCCTCCATATTCTTCCTTCAACCTGTAAACCCATTTATTCTGCAATGCTCTTTTTCCTATAGGCGACTAAACCAAGTCACAAGTATGGTTATTTACCAAGAAAACCATTTCCTCTTTCATGCCTTTCTCCCACTTCTTTTTAGTGTCTACCTGCATTGCCTCTTCATAACATTCTAGTTCACCAGAATCAGTCAAAATTAAATAATAAAATGAAGGAGAGTATCGTTCATGGGGTCTACTTAACTTGGTAGATCTTCTAACAATGCTTGTAGGAGTTTGAGGTACCTGTTGCTCTTGTTGTTGTACTTTTTTATTTTCTGATACCTTTGGCATTTATTTTTTAGTGATCTCATCAAGCACTGTGTATTCTGGTTTTTCTTCTTCCTGTTTCCATCCCTACAACTGATATTTATACATGACCTTATCATTGAATATGACATCTCTACTCCTAATGATTTTTTTATTTTCATAATCCCATAAGAGAAAACCAAAATCATTAACACCGTATCCAATAAAGGTACACTTCTTGGATTTTTTCTCAATCTTTGTTCTATTTTCTTTATCAATATGGACAAATGTTTCACAACAGAAAGTCTTCAAAAATGAATAATTTACCTTTTTACATGGCCATGATTCCTCTATAATTCCACCATCCAAATATATTTAAGGTCCTCTTTTTATTAAGTAAATAGTAGTATCTACAACATCTGCCTAGAACTGTAAAGGAAACCCAACATGAAATCTCATACTCCTTGCACGCCCCCATGATGGTCTCATTCATCCTTTCTGACACACCATTTTCTTGTGGTTTTCCTAGAACTATCTTCTCTCTATGAATCCCATGGTATGGACAATAATCATCAAACACCTTATTGCAATATTCACCTCCATTTTCTGATCTAAGACACTTCAACATTTTTCCTGTCTCATTCTAAACCAAATCTTTCCATTTCTTAAAAGTATCAAAAACATCATATTTTTTTTAATGCAATAAGCCCAAGTTTTTCTAGTTGCATCATCAATAAAAATAACATAATAATGAGAGACACCAATATATGATACCTGAATTGGTACCCATACATATGTATGCACAAGCTCTAACTTTGCATTCTTCTTTACCTTTCAAACTCTAAGAAATATGAATCTCTTATGTTTTGCATAAACACAGTGCTCACAGAAATCGAAATCAATTTGTTTAATATCTGGCAACAAATTTCTTTTGTGAAATATCTGCATCCCCTTCTCACTCATGTGTCCAACCCTTTATTGCCATAGTGTTTTATCCACTCCTGTAGAAACTAAAGATATAGAAGAGTCAGTATTACTATTACATAAATACAATGCACCTACCTTCTCTCCTTTTTCTATCACCAATGATCCTCGGGTGACCTTCCATACCTTATCTGTAAATATGGATATACAACCTTCACTTTCCAACTTCCCAGTTGAAATTAGAATTTTCCTTGGATCTAGAACATGTCTTATCTCTTTCAAAAACCATTGGTTTCCATTCTTTTTCTTTATTTATACATTTCCCATTCCAACAATTTTGCATGGTGCATCATCACCCAAATGAACCTATCCAATATCACCTTGAACATAATCTAGAAAAAAAATTCTATGGGGTGTGGCGTGAAATGAATCCCCTGAATATACTACCTAAGAATCAAAAATATTATCTACAGAAAGAATCAAAGCATCTTGTAACACATCACCTGTTACATTTGCTTCTTTATATTTCTCCTACTATCCATATCTTTGTTTTTTTGSAGCTCTACAGTATTTCTTTAGATGTCCTTTCTTCCCACACTTCCAACACTCTATCTTTCCCAGTCTGGATTCTTCCCTTCCTAGAATTCCCATGGTTCCATGAGCCCTTTCCTCTATCCATTTGTCTTCCTCAGTTCTCCATRTTTAACACATTACCTGATGTCTCACCTGTTATTTTCCGTCGCATTTCTTCTCTAAGGATAACACCAACAACATCATCAAATTTTAGAGTGTTTGAACCAGAGATAGAGTTACATACAACCATGACCAAKTCRTTACATCTTTCTAGAAATGAGCACAAGATTAGAAGAGCCTTGACCTCATCATCAAAGTCCACTTTTACAAAACTTAGTTGATTAGTAACTGTATTAAATTCATTTAAATGATCTACAACAGACCCACCTTCTGACATCTTCATATTAAATAATCTCTTCATTATAAATACCTTATTGGATGCCTAGGTTTTTTCATACAGTTTATCCAATGCGTCCATCAGCTCTTTCATTGTCTTTTCTTTTGAAATATTGAAATCCACCGATGTTGCCAATCTCAACTGTATTGTTCCTAGTTCCTTTCTTTCAAGAACCTCCCATTCTTCGTCCTTCATCGTCGTCAGATTCTTTGCCTTTCCCCACAATGGGAGGAATAGATCCTTTTTTATATAAATAATATTCCATATGCATCTTCAATAACTGGTAGTTTTGGCCTTTAAACTTCTCAACACTAAACTTTCCATCTTCTGCCATTTCTCCCACTCAAAGTAGGAACCCTCTTTTCCTGTGAGCTACCTTTTTCTCTGATACCAATTGTTACAAAACTGGGATCGCGGACAAATAAAATAAAACAAATGCGGAAATAAAACAAAGAAGATACACAATACAATAGAGACACAGATATGTGTGGTTCACCCAGTGTGGGCTACATCCACCAGAGAAATTGATAGGTCCTTCTTTTTTATTATCCAACAAAATGAAGGGATACAACCTACAACACACCCATTGTAACTTCCTCTTATTTCTCTCACAGTATCATCTCTCATAATACAATATTCCTGATAATTCACAACCACAATACAATTCCCCCATAAAATAGGGTTTCCTTCTAGGGAAAAAAACCCTAAAAATAACTTATACAGTCAGATATGTGACCTCATAATGAACGATCCATATTGGCTATGAAATTAAAATATTTTACAAGGAAATGTTTCCCAATATTTCACTTCTCGGGTGACACCCCCAAATCCCCCACTAGGGGGGGCCTACAAAAAAAACTTCCACTGCCCTGGACCCCCCTAGAGATAGTTATGGGGGGGAAATACCCCCCACACCCCCATGTTAGGGAATGGGGTCCAAGAACAGCTGAAACAAACCTCTGAATCAAGAAGATAATCATGCTCCACAACCAACAACAAGGATTTTCCCTTTCTTTCTGCACCTCTTGGTGGAATCCGGCCAGAATCTTGTCTTCTTCTAGTTCCATTAGTTGACTTAACCTTTTTTGTACTGTGCCTCTTTCTGCCATATTTGTAATTATTTCTATGTGAAAATTGGGTACCAAAAATTATAATGGAACCACCACTTCTTTTCCATACACCAATCTGAATGGTGTATGTCCTATAAACTTCTTTCATGTAGTCCTGTAGGCCCATAAGACAACTGGTATTTTTAAATCCCAATCATATCTATTAATATTGCAAATCTTTGTCAAATCATTCTCTAAATTCTTGTTGAAATATTCTACTTCCCCATTTTCTTGAGGGTGATATGGTGTACTCTTAAGGTGATAGAATTCAAACTCCTTAGTCATATCCTTGATGGTACTGTTAATAAAATGGGTGCCTTGGTCATTCATCAAAATACTGGGACATTTGAATCTTGTAATCACTTTCTCAAATAAGAAGTGTGTTGCAATCCTTGATTGGTGTTTCTTTTACCCACATGGTTAAGTATTTTGTCGCAGTAATGATGTATCTTTCTCTTAACCTTCTTGTTGGTGGATTAATAGTTCTGGAAAAATATTTTTCCCACTTGTCAAATACCTGAAGAGTTACTTGGGGTCTTAGGGACATCTCATCCCTCCTTTTGAGTTTCCCCCCCTTCTAATAGACATCACAGTTATGGAACTATTCCTTCACATCTTTATGAATTATTGGACACCATAAAACTGTGAGAAATACCTTTTGCATGGTAGCCTTTCCTTCATATTGTCCTCCAGATATACCTTCATGAGCTTCTGCTAGAACCATGGGTCGTTCATGTTCCAAGACACACCTTCTCAAAATGTTGCCTTCTCCCATCTTGTATAAATATCCTACAATTAGTTGATAGTCTGCAGCTCTAACTATGATATTTTTCTTCTAAGAGGTACTAAAATCCTTTGGCACAACTCTTGTACTCAAGAATTAAATGATATCAGCAAAGTACTCATCAGTTATCTGTACCAAAAATAATTGTGCATCAGGGAATTTGTCTTCCAAGTTAGTACATTCTTCTCCATTGGTTACCCATGACAAGTGATTTGGTCTTTCATTTGAGATAGAATAGATGGATGTAAAGAAAGTGTTCCTACATGGGGACCTGGAAGAATAAATATACATGAAACAACCTGAAGGATTTGTAGTAAATGGAAAGCAAGAGTTGGTGTGCAAACTCAAAAGATCCCTTTATGGTCTAAAGTAATCACCAAGGATGTGGTACAAGAAGTTTGAGACATACATCCTTAGTTTGGGATTTGTGATAAGAAAAGATGATCATTGCATATATTCCAAGGAAGAAGGTGGGTGTTTCATATATGTAGCTTTGTATGTTGATGGCATGTTGTTGATTGGAAACAACATGGACACAATAAAGGAGGTGAAGAAGCAGCTATCCTCCAAATTTAACATGAAGGATCTTGGTGCAACTAACTTCATTATGGGAATGGAGATTAAGATAGATTGAACCGCTATAAAGATTTGGTTGAATCAGATGAAGCATATTGAAATAGTTATGAAACCATTCAACATGCATGATTGCAAACCAGTGAAGGTGCCAATTTCACTGAGAGCAAAGCTTAATACTGGACAACGTCCAAAGAAATATGAAGAGGTAGAGGACATGGAATGTGTTTGGTATTCTAATGTATGTGATGTTCTGCACTCGACCATGCATTGCCCATGCAGTGGGAGTCTTGAGCAGGTACATGTCGACACCTGGAAAGGAGCATTGGACAAATGTCAAGAGAGTATTCAAGTATTTGTGTGGCACGAAGGACTATGTTATATGCTACCAAGGAAGACCTGGAGGTGACAGTGGTAAATTAGTTGTACATGGATTTTTCAACGTCGACTAGGTTAGAGATATGGATCGACAGAGGTCAATTAGCGGATATGTATTCAAGATGTTTGGTGGAGCAATAATCTGGATGAGAAAGTGACAGGTGGCCATAGCCTTGTCAAAAAAAAAAGTTGAATACATGGTCACCACTCATGGAAGAAAGAAGTGGTATGGATTCAAATTTTGTGTTCAGGAATCAGGTTTGGGCATATGTTGGACACTTGGGCTGACCCGGGTTCTGATCTCAATAGGTTTCCAAAAAAACCCTCAAACTATTGGCTCTCCTGGTAAACTAGAAGGAAACGCTACACACAGAGTGCACAATGCAGTCTCACCCAAGATAGCGTTATTTGGGACTAAAATACTTGGGTGTTTGCAATCATGGAAGGGATTGGGAGTGAATTCTAATCCTTTTCCTCGTGCATTAATATTCTTCTTCTTTCATCTAAACTAGTACTCATTCATTCATCTAACTATGCATGCATGTTGTCATAATCAATTTAATCATTCATTGTTTGACTGATAATTAACACAATTGTAAAATAATCATTCATGACACATAAACACCATAGATTTATCATGGTTCACCCCGTGGGGTTACATCCACAAAGATCTGTCTCTTCTGCTCTTTTATTAATTATTTTGGAAAATCTGTGTTGCGCACATTACATCTTCAGGCTTACAATAAAAAAGGAGGGTAAGTACCCTCTCTGCGGTGAACTAGACCACACTAAGCTCCACAACATGTGATCCAACCCTCAAAAACTATCTTATTCATACCACCTATCTTTCCTTTACTACTGACCAACATAACAATGAACTACTCAACAATTGACCAACAACAACTGATCAACCCCCACCTAGACCTCCTAGGCATTTATTTATACTATTATACTGACTTATATCCATTACACTCATGTCCAAAACCCTAACCCTAACATGGCTAGGTTTGTCTGCATGCGTGCCACCCTAATTTTCCTTCGTTTTCTGCATGTTGCTTTTCCTTCTTTTTCTATCTGCTACATTTTTGTCATCTTTTGCATCCTACTTTTATTTTTTTGCATGCTTATTTTCCGCAAAATAAGACTGCGCCAAAAATAGTCTTTCCACCCAAAATAGGCATGCGCCAATAGGCCCCCAACACTAACATGTGGCTTTCATTATAGTTCTCTTCTCTTATGGGGGTTATGCCCCACTCTTATTCCTTTGTGCCTCCTCCTCCTGGGCCGAGATGTTTCTCCATTCTTGCATCTCCCTTCACTTCTTTCCCTCGACACCATTTCTTTCCTCCTTGTATTTTTCGATGTTACGATGCTTCCTGATGCTTGAGTGTGTGTTTCATCCTTCCCTCGTGTTGTCGGGCCGTGATGCTTTGTCTTGGTTGATGTGCCCTCTCTCAATTGTGTTCCTTGATTTTGACCTCTTTCTTGGTAGAGATGGCACTCTTTCCACTATGCTGGGCTACCCCTGATGATCCAATCGACCTCTTCCCTTGATGTGAAATATCTCATATCCAACCACTTATTATTTGGGTCCCTTGTGGCCTATATCCACATATGATGCTTGGATGCCTTAAACATGGAAATTCCTTCGTACTCCTAGACCACCTTAGAAGGAATCATCCATATATTTTTCATTCTTTGTTGTATATCTTCCAAAACCATGGAAAATATTGAGCTATTGGCTTGTTTATTTTTAGTATCCTTGGCTTTCCATAAGGTTTCACACCTGGTCACACTTCCCCTTTCCCCTTCCTGTCTAGAAAATTCAAGAATTTTGGTTCCTTCCAAGCTACCAACACGATGAGGATGAGGATTTAGGAATAATGGAACTCATCACATTACCAAATCCACTTGGAGACTGATCACAAAAAATCCACTATTGTTGTACATTTGTTGGTACTATACCCACCTTTGGACCTCGAAAATTTTTCATCTTCACTCTCATGATTGAAGACCAACCTAAACCGAAAGCAGAACCGCATTCCCTAGTTACTCCATTTTTTAACATGTCTACATGATTCTGCCTAGTATGTATCTTTTCCAACTTCAAATTTCCATCTCCAAGATGGATTGTATGAAATGGTACCTAATTTGTATATGTTTACATTTGAATGGAAGAATGAGTTTTTAAGATGAATGGAACTTCCTCACTATCACAATACAACCTATTATTCTCCTACTTCTTTTCCCACTCTCCATAAACCTTTGTAACCAAATCATTTCACAACCCCTAGGAAGCAACATACTCTTTCTTCTATTGTTGAAAGTGAAACAACCTTTTTAGTTTTGAAATACAACTCATTGTTGTTCCACCTACAATAAAAACATGTACCATGTGGTTCTCCTCCTTCTATCTTTATAACCTTCCATATCTCAATCAACATATCCTTGAAGAACAATGTTTGAACATCCAAAACATAAAGCATAAGTAGAAGTACCTTCAAATACCTAAGAATTCACTCTACTACCTCCCAATATTATTTACTTGGATTGTTCATATACTGCCACCACCCCACTACATGTGAAATTTATATGGTTCCAGTAAACCATTGTATACATCAAGATACCAACTACTGTGATGAATAAGGGACCCCCGACATGTATTCTATATCCTCCCATGTCTTGGGATAAATTTTGTTTAATTTGAAATGGTCGAAAAAAGGTGTACTAAATGGTTTTTCATTATACATTCTAAACCTCTCCAACACCTTCTCTCTATGTACCTCACCTTGAGACAATGTCAATTTACATTTTTTCCTATCTCTTGTTATACACATACCAAGGATTTTCTTTGTACACCCAAATCCTTCACCTGTGTTCTGAATTAGCTAATTTTATTCTTGAACACATTTATATCATCTTGCAACAGAACCTACAAGAATCATGTTGTTTACATACAATGGCAAGTTAATATAGCTTCCATTTTATAGAATTTTAAAATAAACATAGTGATAAGAATGACATATACTATAACCTTGTTTTGTAATAAACCTATAAAACTTCAAATACCACTCAGACGGAGCTTTCTTTAGCCATAAAATCTCTTCTTCAACCTCGCATACCAAATTTTCCATCCCTTTGACCTCATACCCTTGTGGTTGTTGCATTAAATATCTCTTTTCCTCCAAATTCCCCTGGAGAAAAGTTGTTTTTTACATCTAATCGTTCAAGATGTAAATCTTCTTACTTCACAAGATTTTAAATAGTCTTAATTGAAGTCATATTAACAACGAGAAAATATTTCATCAAAATATATACCTTTTCTTTTGTGCAAACCCTTTTACAACAAGTCTAGCCTTGTATCATTTTTTCCTCCATATTCTCCTTCAACTTGTAAACCCAATTATTCTGCAAGAATTTTTTCCTATAGGCGACTAAACCAAGTCACAAGTATGGTTATTTACCAAGAAAACCATCTCTTTCATGCCTTCTCCCACTTCTTTTAGTGCCCACTGCATTGCCTCTTCATAACATTCTAGTTCACCGTAATCACCAAAATTAAATAATAAAATGAAGGAGAGTATCGCTCATGGGGTCTAAGTACTTAACTTGGTAGATCTTCTAACAATGCTTGTAGAGTTTGAGGTACCCGTTGCTCTTGTTGTTGTACTTTTTTATTTTCTCTCGATACCTTTGCATTTATTTTTAGTGATCTCATCAAGCACTGTATTCGTTTTTCTTCTTCCTCAAGCTCTATCCCTTTAACCGATATTTATACATGACCTTTTATCATTGAATATGACATCTTCTACTCCTGTAATGATTTTTTATTTTCATAATCCCATAAGAGAAAAACCAAATCATTAACACCGTATCCACACAAGGTACACTTCTTGGATTTTTTTCTCAATCTTTGTTCTATTTTCTTTATCAATATGGACAAATGTTTTACAACAAAGTCTTCAAAATGAATAATTTACCTTTTTTACATGGCTATGATTCTATAATTCCACCATCCAAATATATTTAAGGTCCTCTTTTTATTAAGTAAATAGTAGTATCTTCAACATCTCGCCTAGAACTGTAAAGGAAACCCAACATGAAATCTCATAATCCTTGCACTTCCCATGATGGTCCATTCATCCTTTTTGACATACCATTTTGTTGTGGTGTTCGTGGGACTGTCTTGTCTCTACGAATCCTATGGTATGGACAATAATCATCAAACACCTTATTGCAATATTCACTTCCATTTTCTCGATCTAAGACACTTCAACATTTTTCCGCTCCCATTCTAAAACCAAATCTTCCATTTTAAAAGTATCAAAACATCATATTTTTTAATGCAATAAGCCCAAGTTTTCTAGCTGCATCATCAATAAAACAATAATAATGAGACACCAATATATGATACCTGAATTGTACCATACATATGTATGCACAAGCTCTAACTTTGTATTCTTTACCTTTCAAACTCTAAGAAATATGAACTTTATGTTTTGTATAAACAAGTACTACGTAAATCAAATCAATTTGTTTAATATCCGCAACAAATTTCTTTTGTGAAATATCTGCATCCCTTCTCACTCATGTAATCCAACCCTTTATTGCCATAGTGTTTTATCCACTGTTGAAACTAAAGATATAGAAGAGTCGGTGGGTATTACTATTACATAAATACAATGCACCTACCTTCTCTCCTTTTTCTATCACCACGATCCTCGGGTGACCCTTCCATACCTTCTTATCTGTGAATATGGATATATAACCTTCACTTCCCAACTGCCCCATTGAAATTAGATTTCTTCTTGGATCTAGAACATGTCTTATCTCTTTCAAAACCATTGGTTTCCATTCTTTTCTTTTTATTTATACATTTCCCATTCCAACAATTTTGCATGGTGCATCATCACCCAAAATGAACCTATCCAAAATAACATTGAACATAATAATCTAGAAAAAAATTTATGGGTTGTGGAATGAAATGAATCCCCTCAATATACTACCTAAGAATCAAAAATATTATCTACGTAAAGAATCAGCATCTTGTAACACATCACCGTTACATTTGCTTCTTTATATTTCTCTCCTACTATCCATATCTTTGTTTTTTTGGTGTTTCACAAGCATTTCTTTAGATGCCCTTTCTTCCCACACTTCCAACACTCTATCTTTCCCACCGGGATTCTTCCCTTCCTAGAATTCCCATGGTTCCATGAGCCCTTCTCTATCCATTTGTCTTCCTCGGGCTCTCCATATTTAACACATTACCCGATGTCTCAATTCAAGTATTTTCCACGATTTCTTCTCTAAGGATAATTCAAAATATCATCAACAAAATTTTAGAGTGTTTGAACCAGTAGATAGAGTTACATACAACCATGACTAAGTCGCGATGGGGAAGAGTCCAACTAACACTGCAAAATGGGAGGAAAAGAACCCTTCTAGGTGTGCTACAAATTTTCGGGTTTGGAAAGAAACCTGTTATTTGTCAGCAATATGAGTGATGCAGGCATGCATACTCTATTTCAAAAGGATTCATGCAAGATGGCCAGAGGTGAGATGGTCTTATTGAGAGGAGTTCATATTGGTATCGTGTACAAGTTGTTAGGGAATCTCAACTCGACTGGATGGAATAACATCATTGCTCTTGAAATTGACTCGAATGTGACTCGCTCAACTAGATGTAAACACAATTTGAATCGACTTGATCCAAGTCGGTTCAAATCAACTTGACAAGAAATGATGAACTTGACCCGAGAAGGTTATAGCATGAGAGAATGGGACACATTAGAGAAAAAAGACTTCGAGCTATGCAAATAAAAGGCATGGCCAAAGGTTTTCCTGAATGTGGTTTAGAAGTCAACTTTTGTGAAAATTTCATATATGGGAAACAAAGTCGGGTGAATTTCCCATCTGGAGAAACAAGGAAAATGGGGATTCTAGAACTAGTTCATAGTGATGTGTTTGGACCTGTTACAGTTCCTCCACTTGGTGGATCCTTGTAGTATGTCTCCTTCATATATGATTTTTCCAGGAATACATGGATATATTTCTTTAGGAATAAATCATATATTTTTGAGAGATTTAAGGAGTTTAAAGCTCTTGTGGAAAACCAGACAGGGAAGAGGATTAAAGTGTTGAGGACTGACAATGGTGGTGAATTATGTGGAAAGGAATTTGATCAGTTATGTAAGAAGTGTGGCATAGCACACCAAAATAACACACCATATACCCCACAACAAAATGGAGTTTTTGAGAAAGTTGATGGACAAGGCAAGGAGCATGCTTAGTGGTGTTGGGCTCGCACAAGAATTCTAGGCAAAGGCAGTCAAGACTGCAATATATATGGTAAATATGTCTCCTTCATCGGCGCTAGTCGAAACGACTCCAAATGAGGTATGGTCAAGTAAGAAGCCTTTGGTGGCACATATCCAAGTATTTATCTATGATGCATTTGTGCATGTTCCCAAGGAAAAGAGGAGCAAGCTACACAAGAAGGCATCCAAATGTATTTTCATCATATACAAAGAAGGGATGAAAGGATATAAGCTCTGGGATCCTGCATCAAGGAGAAAAGTGTACAGTCGAGATGTGGTCTTCATAGAAGTCAGAGGTAAATCCAAGCCTAAGGAAGTTGTTCAGACCGAGAAAAATCTTGATACGGTACGGTTTGAACTGAGGAATGAAGAAGATGATTCATATGAGTTGACTAAATTTGAGAAAGAGGTGGAACAATTGACTCTGGTGATAAGCAGTTCAGAAAGAATAAAAAAACTAGTTGAAAGGTATAGTCCTCCCGAATTTCATTCTATATTTGTGTTAACTTCCATTGACGATGAGCCCAAGTCAATTGGTGAGGCAGTCAACTCGACAGAGGGTAAAATCTAGAAGGATTCCATGGTCGAAGAGATGGAATCCTTGTACAAGAATGAGACATGGTATTTAGTCAAGTTACCTAGTGGAATAAATCACGTTGGTAGCAAGTGGGTATTCAAGAAGAATATGAATGTCGTAGGTCAAGTCGAGAAGTTCAAAGCTCGACTGATAGTGAAAGGATATTCCCAAGTTGAGGGATTCAACTTCGGTGAGATGTTTTCCCCTATTGCAAAAATAACTTCCATTAGAGTATTGATGTCTTTGGTTGTAGAATTCGATCCAGAGATAGAACAGATGGATGTGAAGAAAGAGTTCCTACATGGGGACCTAGAAGAAGAAATATACATGTAACAACCTGAAGGATTTGTAGTAAATGGAAAGCAAGAGTTGGTGTGCAAACTCAAAATATCCCTTTATGGTCTAAAGTAATCACCAAGGATGTGGTACAAGAAGTTTGAGACATACATCCTTAGTTTTGGATTTGTGAGAAGCAAATATGATCATTGCATATACTCCAAGGAAGAAGGTGGGTGTTTCATATATGTAGCTTTGTATGTTGATGGCATGTTGTTGATTGGAAACATCATGGATGCAATAAAGGAGGTGAAGAAGCAACTATCCTCCAAATTCAACATGAAGGATCTTAGTGCAACTAACTTCATTATGGGAATGGAGATTAAGATAGATTGAGCTGCTATAAATCTCTGGTTAAATCAGATGAAGTATATTGAAACAATTTTGAAACCATTTAACATGAATGATTGCAAACTGGTGAAGGTGCCAATTTCAGTGGGAGCAAGGCTTGATACTGGACACCGTCCAAAGAAATAGGAAGAGGTATAGGACATGGAACGTTTTCCCTATGCAAGTGTGTTTGGTATTCTGTTGTATGTGATGTTCTGCACTCGACCGTACATTTCCCATGTAGTGGGAGTCTTGAGCAGGTACATGTTGACACCTAGAAAGTAACATTGGACAAATGTCAAGAGAGTATTCAAGTATTTGTGTGGCATGAAGGACTATGTTATATGCTACCAAGGAAGACCTGGAAGTGATAGTGGTAAATTAGTTGTACATGGATTTGTCGACCTCGACTAGGTTAGAGATATGGATCGATGGAGGTCAATTAGCGGATATGTATTCAAGATGTTTGGTGGAGAAATAAGTTGGATGAGAAAGAGATAGTTGGCCATAGCCTTGTCGAAAACAAAAGTTGAATACATGGTCACCACTCATGGAAGCAAAAGAAGTGGTATGGATTCAAATTTTGTGTCCAGGAATCAGGTTTGGGCATATGTTGGACACTTGGGCTGACCCGGGTTCTGATCTTAATAGGTTTCCAAAAAAACCCTCAAACTATTGGCTCTTCTTGTAAACCAGAAGGAAACGCTACACACAGAGTGAACAATGCAATCTCACCCAAGATAGATTTATGGGGGACTACAATACTCAGGTGTTTGCAATCAGGGAAGGGATTGGGAGTGTATTCTAATCCTTTTCCTCATGCATTAATATTATTCTTCTTTCATCTAAACTAGTACTCATTCATTCATCTAACTATGCATGCATGATGTCATAATCAATTTAATCATTCATTGTTTGACTGATAATTAAAACAATAGTAAAATAACCATTCATGACACATAAACACAATAGTAAAATAACCATTCACGACACATAAACACAATATATTTATCATGGTTCACCTTGTGGGGTTACGTCCACAAAGATCTATTTCTTCTGCTCTTTTATTAATTATTTTGCAAAATTTGCATTGTGCACATTACATCTTTAGTATTACAATAAAAAAGGAGGGTAAGTACCCTCTCTGTAGTGAACTAGACCAAATTAAGATCCATAACATGTGATCTAACCCTAAAAAACTAGCTTATTCATACCACCTATCTTTCCTTTACTACTGACCAACATAACAATGAACTACTCAACAATTGACCAACAAAAACTTATCAACCCCCACCTAGACCTCCTAGGTCTTTATTTATACTATTCTACTAGCTTATAGCCATTACACTCATGTCCAACACCCTAACCCTAACATGGCTAGGTCTATATGATTGCATGCCACCCTGATTTTCCTTCGTTTTCTGAATGTTTCTTTTCCTTCTTTTTCTACCTGCTACTTTTTTGTCATCTTTTGCATCCTACTTTTCTTTTTTTGCATGCTTATTTTCCCCAAAATAAGACTGCACCAAAAATAGTCTTTCCTCCCAAAATAGGCATGCGCAAATAGGCCCCCAACACTAACATGTGGATCATCCCAAGCCATTGCACCTTATTTCACACTCTGGATGACTAGCTCCAACTCGTGAATTTTTTTTTATAAGTGGGTGACTTTCTCTTTAACTTGTGTGCTCTGCTCTGCCAACTTCTCCAAACTCTGCATTGTAATGTGCTCTTCTATCACTTATATACATTTTTCATGCATTTTCTTTATTTTCCCTTTCTCTTCTTGCAAAAACCTCTCTACGTCCTACTGTAGTGGCTCCAGCTGAGCCTATCTTGCTTTCTTGTCAGCTTGTGGAGCCTTTTGTTCTACCAACATGTTCTTCATATCCTACGCACTCCTCATCCTCTCAAGGATGGCCATTTCCTTCTACTGATGCTTTATTTCCTGAAGTTTGACCATTATCTTCTCCTATTTCTGGTCCAATTGTTGTATTTTCTCATCCTCTTCCATGTTGGTCCATATTTGAGTAGTTATATTATATAGTTCTTGCATTGTCGTAGCTTCCTACACAATACTTTTGATGTGTGCAGTAGTATCATGTTCCATCTTTTCTCTAACTTATGAATGTGTAGTGGGATTTAGTTTCTTTGTGAACTCTATGATATCCTTTTTGTACTGCTCCATGAGATGTGAAATCTTCTTAAACTTCCCTTTGGGTGTTTCTTCTGGCTCCTGCGCATAGTCTGGGATGTTGTTGTAGACTCTTGTCAGCCCCTTCTACAATTTGTTTGCACATTTATTATCCTCCTCCTTATCCAGATGCAAATGGTCACATATAATCTATAGTACCTCTGCAACCTCCCTACCAACTTCCAATTTGGAGGCATTTGCGCAGGCTCTAGATTGAACTTCCTACATGACACTTGCTTGTAGCCTGTATAGCTCCTTTGTAGGTATTTGTGCCATAACCAACTCAAGTTGGTAAATGTCCCCAACTGGATTTTGTGTTATCTCCTCATCTTCTCACAACATCTATTGTTTTACCATGAAGGTATTGTTTCCCTTCATCATTATCTCTAATGTTTCCTCTTGTTCCTTCTACATAGGGGGTTGTTGTGTCTTTTCTGACTATTTCATTGTAGCTTGCGGCACTGTAAAAATATATATCCTTTGTAGAGTATCATGGAAGTTCACTAACATTTCCATGATCTCATCCCTCTGCACCTCAGTTGCGCGGACCACATCTCCCCCCCTTTCAAGTACTTTATCTGCCACTAGCTCAACATCATCATGCCTAACGGTGATGACTGGAGGCTTCTTATGGTATTTCATATTCTTGCATGTTTCCTCCTTCATTATAGTTCTCTTCTCTTATGGGGGTTGTGCCCCACTCTTATTCCTTTGTGCCTCCTCCTCCTCGGGCTGAGATGCTTCTCCATTCTTGGCATCTCCCTTCACTTCTTCCCTGGACACCATTTCTTTCCTCCTTGTATTTTTCGATGTTGCGATGCTTCTTGATGCTTGAGTGTGTGTTTCATCCTTCCTGGTGTTGTCAGTCAGGATGCTTGTCTTGGTTGATGTGTCTGTCTCTATTTTTTCCTTGGATTTGACCTCTTTCTTGGTAGATGGCACCTTCCACTATGCGGGCCAGTCCTTGATGATCCAATCGACCTCTTCCCTTAAGATGTAGTACTGCATTTCCAACCATTTTTTCTTCAGTTCCCTTGTGGCCTATATCCACATATGATGCTTGGATGCCTTAAACATGGAAATTCCTTCGTACTCCTAGACCACCTTAGAAGGAATCATCCATATATTTTTCATTCTTTGTTGTATATCTTCCAAAACCATGGAAAATATTGA
>SNQJ01S0067825.1:118062-143389 GCA_010110895.2 Picea sitchensis | reverse complement strand
AGTTGTTTGATATTAATGAAATGAAGTGTTATTTCCACTGCATCTTTGTATTCATGGTTATTTGTGTATTATGTTGTGTTCCTGCATAAATTCAGATCACTTAATGCCATCACAACTGAAAAACACATCCAATATTTTGAACATTTTATAGATTTGTTTGAGATTAATCATGATGATGCTTGTATGAGGGCCTTCTCTCAATCCCTGAAAGGGGATACCAAAGATTGGTTTAAAAATTTGTAGCCAAAGACAATTAGCTCATGGGAGGAGTTGAATAATGTCTTTTTGAAGTTTTGGGGCAAGGAGAAATCTTTGGATCTACAACTTACAGATTTCTATGCCTTGAAAAGGTAGAACAATGAAACTATTTCTACATTCAGTAGAAGGTTTTCTAGTATTTATTATAATTTGCCCAAAGAAATTCAACCCACTGAAGCTGTTGCCATGCTCCATTATGCGACAAATTTTCATCTAGATTTGTCTTTCCTCCTGATGGAAAGAAGACCTAAGTCCTTACAACAAATATTTAATGATGCTCAGGAGATTCAACACAATATCCAAGCATGTAAACAGATTTGAAATGAGAAGTTGGATGCTAAAGAATATGACAGTGAATATGAACATAAAATAGTTGATTTGAATCTTGAGCAGAGAGTTAATAATATCATATGCCCTCTTGAAGTTTTAAATGCTAATGATTTTGCAAAGGATTATATTCCACTTATTGAAAGAGAGGGCGCTAATGTAGCTTCTGATCTATCCCATGATAAACATGGGGCTGATTGTTTTATGTATTCATTTGTAGACAGTCAAGAAGATGAATTTGCAAATCATCTTGTTGAAGAACAGGTTGATGTTCCAAGATTTTCCTTTTCAAATGGCATTGCATATGTTGTTGATCTGCCTATATATAATGAATATGACGATGATATGATGTTGACTTCCTAGAAAAACCAACTGCATGTTCTTTATCAGAAAATGTTCCTTTTTAGCAATGTAATGAGAGCAATCAACCTACATATCACAGTTACAAAGAAGAAAGTATTGAATCAGCTAAAGGAAATTCTTTACCTTTATTCTTTTCTTCATTTAAATTTTGAAAGAAAATTATAATATCATCATTGAAGTAAAGGAATGTGTGCTGATGCCAAATCACATTGATTCACTGGAATGGATTGACAAGAAATTGCAGCAATATTCTCATGTGTTTGATGACCCTGTTACTTGTTATGTAGAAGGTCTTGTCAGTTCAAAATTGCAGCCATTGGTTGAAGATGAATCTGAAAATGAGTGTGCTCAACAATCCAAAGAAATTGAAACATGTGCATATGACAATAGTGAAGAAAATGAAGAAGGTTTTGAATCAGGTGAAAGAACTTTGCCATTGTGTTTTGCTTCTTTCAAATTGTTGAAGAAAAATGTTTATAATGTTTTAAATCCGAAATCCTCCAGGCATGATGTTGAATATGAAGAAAGAAGTGGACTTGCAAATGAAAACTATCTTCCATTATGTTTTTCTTCCTTTGAATTGTTGAAAGTAAATCATGAGATAACAGAGGAGGCATAGAAGTCTGACTGCATTCACAATGACACTTTTTTACATGAGCAAAGTCTTATCAGTGAGGAAGACCAACAACTTTCTCATGCATTTGATGACCATGTTGTTGATTACATGGAAGGTTATTAGTTCAGATTTGCATCCTGTGCTCAACTACCAGCTTGGAAATAAATATGATGGTCAATCAACGTTAGTGTTAGATATGAATTGCTTTCCACCAGGGGTTTCATTTCAGCTAACACTGTCTTTTGATTTAGAAGATTGATATTTCCAGTAGTCTCAGCAGATTTTTCAGCCTCTTGGTGGAAATCAACAGGTTAAATCACATGAAAACAAGAATGTAGTGGAAGGGGTGAAACATGATTCTTGTTTTATGTCTTTTTTAGAGGATCCATTTGCAGTTTTGTTGGAGGCAGTAAACAATCCCAATGTTTTTAATTTTTTGAGATTTGAATTTATAGGTAAATTCTTGAATGAATTATCAGTAAACAGGCTTTGGAGCAAGCATGTGAAAAGAAAACAAACAGTGGATAAAATGTTTGCATGGTTGCATTGGCATTATGATTTCACTTGATTGGCATTTCATTTCAGTAGTTAGGGTAGGTAGGTGTGAATAAGCTTGTTGGTCAAACATTTTTCAGTTTGGATTTCCAGTAGTGTGTGCAGTCAGATTTTAGTGGTCTATTCACCGTTCAGTCTTCAGTTGAGAGCAACGTGAAGACTTTGGTTTTCAGAAGACACTAGTGACAAGTCAAAGCAGGGTACACACACATGTTTTGGGAGCAATCCAATGGATCAGGCACCAGGTCTACGAGTTCTTTGCTACCTCACTAGGAGGATAACATCCCCATTGGAGCCAATGTTTCAATAATAATTATGGAATTTCCAATAAATGAAATTCTTCCTCACGGTGAAAATGTTTTATAGAGGGCCTGCACGGATGTAGACGGATTGGCAAGTGCCGTGTAAAAGGAAGGAAATTTGTAAAATGAAGTCTCATGTTCGATTCTCACCCGGACTTACTCGTGCGCCATTCTTGCGGGCTGGGTGGTTGCACCTGGGGTTATAGTGGTAGCCGCTAGGGATCGACCCCGTGTCACGCGAGTACAAGAACCGCGAAGTTGCCGATTCCCCCAGTTAAAAAAAAAAAAAAAAGTTTTATAGAGGTAAAATTTAAATTTTACAAATTAAAGAAATTAATGTTTATTTCCACGGAAAAGAATTAAATGGGAAGATGCACGTGAAAGGAAGATTTGGAATTTTTTTTATCCAAAGGTTTTACAGAAGTAAAAGAAGAAGATTAAAAGTATTTTACCAAATATGGTAACCAAGACATGGTTTTCAAAACCATGGGAAACGAACCAGTAAATGGTTTTCATAGTGAAATCGTAAATTGGAAAAAACAAGACACGGTAAATGACTTTCACAGTTGTTGACGATTAAAAACGTCAACGTAGTTTCGCCCACAAAGTATTGCTAAATCCTATTATTATAAAACTAAATAATACTAGTAGGTGGGACCCCCTTGAACTATTGAAGATCAGATCTGTTCATTTTTTTGATGTTATGATGATATGCGACACAACTGACATGGTTGATGAAGATCTTGTTGATTATTGGTTATGATTTGAGCTTATGTATCATTGACTCCTTATGTTACTACGGCCTATGCTATTCATTAATGTCATTGCTATCTGTTCTTATCACACCTGCACAACAAACATGTTAGTGAAATTACATGAAATACAAGCTTGAGAGAGGAAAAATAAATGCAAAGAAAAGGGACCTAATGCTGCAAATACCACATGCAAACATTTGGAAGGAGATGAGAAACAATTGCAAGAGTGAAGAATTTAAATCTATCCTACATATTATACTACATGCATAAAAGACTTAAAAACTATTGTTAAATCCTAGCAAGTGAATGGTTATGCAATTGTGATTGAATTATATGGTAAATATGCATATGGTTTGAAACGTTGGTGGCACATATTGGTAGAGTAATAGTGGTAATGGTTATGCGTTTTAAATTGAGTTATATTGGAAATATGAATAAGATGGACAAAATAGGGGTGGCGCATTTTGACAAAGTGATGGACACTAATGGTTATGCGATTTTGTTTGAGTTATATGGTGTGAAATGGAATATGGTGATCACGCTACTGGATTTTAATGTGCTGATGGTTTCGATACATGTTTGATTAATCATGTTAATCGAGAATTTGTTGGCATGTACTATTGAGTTAATGAGATGTGGGTGGAGGCGATGTGCATTTACTGCACATCACATTTACTCTTCCTATTGGTCGCCACCCTAGTCGGGCTATTGTTCGATCTTACTGCTATATTTATGCTTCAAAATTTTAGGAGGGAGGAACCGCTCGGCCAGCTCTCATTTTAAGGAATTCGATTAACATGTATGTCCTTTTTTTTGGCCATTCTTGACTTTGCTCTAGTTATGAAATGATTACTAGCTCAGGTGTATGGGTTTGTGTTTTTCCTAAGCATTGCAACTGTGTGAAATTTTGGTCCTTGAATGAAGAGTTGATGATTCTACCTGTAATATTTTTAAGTTCATAGAGGTTATTGGTCTTCCTGGTGATAGCTCTCTGTTACCACTACTGGCTTAGTTGGAGGTTTTTGTTGTTGGTTTGATTGGCTGGTTTTCCCCACGCGTGTGCATCACTTGTCCAGTCTCTTGTTTTTATGGGTTTAATGGCTAAAGGCATCCTTCATCACTGTGTTTTGTTCATTTGGGAAATGGTTGATTTTGTCACTAAAGGCCGTGAAATGGGCTCTCCTATTCTTACTCGGCCTTGTCATCACCTCAATGCTCTGGTTGTTTTAAGAGCCACAAGGGTTACACCCTGTGTGCGTTAAGCATCACTATCAGTCGGGTTGGAGCCTCGCTCCTCTGTGGTAGCCCTCCCGTCTCGAGATTTTTTATCTATCCACAAATAATTCGTAGTTCCCCTCTGTGTATGCATTGTTGGTATCTGGGATTTTTACCATTGAAGGAAGTTGGATATAGCTTTCCTGTGTTAGTCATAGTGCGAACCTTTAACTCCACAGGTCCAAGGGTTGACATGGAACACAAGCATGGCCTGTTGGATTTACCTCTTGATTGTTGGATGGTTGTATATTGCTGACTATTTTTTATTACAGACCCGTCCAGTTGGCTATATGATAGTCATGTTGGTTTGGCATTTAGTTACTGCCTATTTATTACGGTGGTAAACCCTGCTTGTTATCTGCACAACTCAAGTTATACAGTCACTCTCCTTATGTTTAATAAATTAATATTGTTTAATGGAAAGGGACACTGCCCCAATTCGAATGGATGCATGGGTATGCGTGGTTGTCACAGCTTGTTAGGTCAATTGATTTTATGATAGTGATGGGATTGGTTGGTTGATACACAGTCACTGGTATTTTGAACAAAGGGTTGTTTGGATGTTTAGCTAGCATTGGTTACAAATGCTTGACATTTCTCATGCATATTGTGTTGTGTATATGGTGGCCTCGCACAATGAAGAAATGGTCATGGTAACTATAGTTTTCTTTGGGGACTAGATGGTTATTGAATTGGATGATTGTAGAAATTGTATCCACTCTATCCTTATGATTGTTCGATCGTATAATTCTGAGTCTGCACAACATAGTTGATTACAGTTGGACTAAATCAGAGTCATACTATGTTATTAATGATTCAACACGATGGATTTATTACTGTGACTGTGTGTTTGATTTGTTAAATGGAGATATTGCATCATAGCATTTGATGACTGTGCACTGTGTATAATATGGATATCTTGGTTTCTCACACTCAGGGATACCCACAAAGTTTTGAGCATGTTTTGTTGCAATCGATCATTTGTTAAGAATGTTGTTGATACCCAGTCATGTTGAATGGATGGTCCAACTTTCAAAATCACATGGAATTGGGCTTGCACAGTGATGGAGTTACACTTGCATGTTTGAATTATTCAGCGTGTAGCTTGTGTTGGAATGGTGACTGTTGACTGTAAAGGGTCAGTTCGGGTTCTGGCAATTTGATTTTGATTTTGGTTACTGCCTATATGTGTTTAATGAATATCATTGCATTTTAATGATAAGCCCGATTGCAGGATAGTGATTTCATTGTTAATTTGAAAACTTCACCTTTAAAGTATTATTGTGATTGAAGAAATGCATGGGCATTGGTTGATTTGATAGTTACAGATTGGAAATGGGTACTGTGCGTGAATTGTTAAAATGCAAATGAAGGGAACAAAACCTCTTGCAAATTGTATAGGATTCCCATTATTTTGTGATGGAACTATGTTGGACATTTGATTATGAACAATGAACTTGTTAAATACACAGAACATATTATTTAGTCAAATGATTGATGGTTGATGCATCTTCTTCGTAGCATGTTTATGGATCACTTAATTAATCTCATGAATAGTAATTGTCTTTCTTCCCTTCCATGATTTCATTTTTCGCTAGTTACAAATCCCATCACCTTCCCATTTCATTTTTTTTTCGCTCCCTATTCTGAGATTAATTACAGTCAGGAGAATTTATGTGTTAAAGTGGCAATGTCATGTGTGGATTACAATGAGGTTTTATTGGTTTTCTCTACAGTTGATTGTTGTTATCATTAACCAGTGACCATGTCTTCTCCCCTTTCATTGTATCATGTTTTATCTCAATACAAACCCCTCACGTATCCCTGAACCCTTTTTCACTCCCCTCCTCATTGATTAACGGTAAAACAATTTGTATGGATTGGATTGCATGAGTCTGATATATTTTGAGCCAAATCTATATCATATTTTTAAGAGTTTTCATGCATGGTTATTTAAAAGACTATTTGTTAATCGATCACGCATGAAGGATGAGTATTTTCTGTCGAGGAAGCCATGGTCGAGGAAATAGAGGTAGAGGTAAATGGAACCAAGGCCCAAGAAGGCCTAGGTTCTCCATACATTTTGACGCTGATTCAGAAGAGCTTGGCCAAATGTTTCATGTCAGATTCTTTAATTGGATTGGGCATGGAATAGTCCAACCTATGCCTGAAAGGCCTCCTTTCCAAGCCCCGCAAGCCCCCAGTATCTCTGTGCCTCCTCATGTCTCCCTACAACCTAAGGTCCTTGAAAAAGATGGATGGTCGGAGATTTTCCACCTGACAATCTCGCAACATCGTGGCAGGCCCAACTTGTCTTTTCTTGCTCCTCCACCTTTGAACCTCATTGTCCAATCTGCCCCTAACTACTTGCCAATGCAATCCTCCCATGCTAGCAAGAGATTGAATACTGAAGCCCACCATGCACTTGATAAAGGAAAAGCCATTGCTGCCCCTTCGTCACCCTCCAATGACTCTGACAAATCTGCGTCTTCCAAGATGCATTTAAGGGACTATTGTTCTCACGTGATCAATGAGATTAAGCCTAAAGGCTCTGCACAACCCAAGGCAAATTCATGAAAATCAAGAGGTGACAACAACAACCAAGGAAGGGTTGCATCACAGACTGGGAAATATGGCTTTTGAGTTTTATGTTATCTATTGTTTATGATAGTTGACTTCATGGATCTTTGGACAACACGTTTTATTTTGGATATATGAGTATTATTTTTGAAATAATTTCAAATTTCATGAGCTAAAATTGCCAAAAGTAAAGATGTTGATGGGAGACACAAGGAGGTGTGTTTTTCTTAACTAATGGTTATGTTATGATTGTTATGAACTAAAGGGAGTCACAAGGGGTCTCACCTACTAGTTATTATTTATTTATGACCCTTATTTTGATTATTACTTTTCCCCCTAACTAAAGTTAGTTGACTCTTTTAATTAACTTAACTAATGAGTTGGTTTAATTACTTCAACCAATTCTGACTTGTTAAAAGAAAAAGGAAAGGGAGGAACAAGGGAGGATAGAAGCATAAGCATGCTAAGGTTTTCTCTTTGAGTTTATGTTGAGATAGTTCAATTTTCATTCATTCATATATTCATCACAACCTAATTCTCTTTTGTGATAGCATGGTCTTATTGTAGACAACAATATTCAGGGCTGAATCAAATCATTCAGACACTTGTTTTTCAGAGGTGTTGATCTATCTTTGATAGTTTGTGTAGACTTGTTTGTTTGTGAATTAAATTTCATGACTAATAAAGGCTATTGTGCAGAGTCGAGTGGGCGACAATTTGTGGCAAGCTGATCCAAATTTTAGAGTTCAGTTTTGGTTTTCTATCAGAGGTCCTTTTGTAAGTTCCATCGGGGATGTCTAAGTTTGACTTTGGTCCAAGATTTCTGTATGATATTTTGTAAAGAAAATGACTCTTTGGTGAATTGGAACGAAATAAAGGATTTATTTATGTCTCAACTATCTTGATTTTCATCTTGGTGTCTTTACTTATGTTCTTACATTTATTTCAACAACTGTTATATTCATAAAATTACATAAAAAGTGAATTTTCAGCAAGCTTTTTGTTGATAAAAGACTAGCCTAAGAACTCGTAATTAATACTTGTGAGTTAGGACGTTATTTTTTTTGGCTATAAACATAGGGTGATATTCCCGTCTACTTTGCTTTAGCCAAGTAAAGTCTGAAAATGCTTGAGTAAGATCATTTCATATCTTTTCCTCAACATTTATTTGGCGACCGTACTAGGGAGATCTTCGATATCTCTTCGGTTAATTTTTATACTTGATTTTCATTGATACATCTTTCATTTTCTGTTATTGATTCTTTGACTGTTTTTCTATTCATGACTATTCCTGATGCAAGGCAGCCCAATCTTGAGCCTAGTCTCAAAGACCAGACCAACATTGCTTTGAACTTGCTTCATACTATTTTAGACACTAGTAGTACCAGTATTGAGCTTAACCGTTCTTGGGCAGCGATTGAACGAGATATTAGTGTTCAAGAACAATTGGAAGCTAGACGTAGGCAGCCTAGAAATCAGTAGTAACCTTTTGTTTCTTCAGTTTTGGCCTTCCTTTAATGTCCCCAGATTCTCGTGCTTCTAGAAGAAGAAGAGGCTTGTCACCTGAAATCAATCCTATTGCTGAAATAGGAAGAAGAAACGTAGTGTTATTTGTCCAACAAAGTGCTCTAAGGAGGACTTTATCTGATTCATCCAACTCGTCTTTCTTTCCCTCATCTGTCATCCATAAGATGGCATCTAGTGGTGGTTCTGGAAGTTCTACATCTTCCCAATATTCATCGTCTTCAGTGATTGGTAGCTTGTACAACCACCATATCCCTGTCCAATCTACTACAAACCCCACCAAAGTCATTAAAAAGTATGGGATTTTTTAGTTCCAAGAAGATGACACAACCACATCGTGGCATGTGTCCTCTCCTCTTAACTTAGCGCCTGCTACTTGCCCACTTCTAAAGTTTAAGGAGCATTTGCCTAAGTTTTCGGGGAATAACACTACCAATACAAATGAACACCTAGTGGCATTTTCAAATGCTTGTCATAACATAGGGGCTAACGACAATGACACTTGCATGTGCTTGTTCATCAATTCCTTGGAAGGAAAGGCTGTGACCGATTTCTTTGACCTTCCTCCTAAGATCCTGTCTACTTGGGAAGAGTTAATCTATTGGTTTCGATCCACTTATGGGAGATCCAAAAGCCCTGCCAAGAAGTTAAGGGAATACAATAACATCACTTATAAAGATGGTGAGACCATCAAGTCTTTCAACTTGCATTTCACCAAGTTGTATAATCAAATCCCTGAACTTATCTGCCCACAGAACCAAGCTGCTTTCATGCATTACTACAATGCATTGCCTTCTCCTTACCATCAAAGGCTTGAGGAAAAGGCCATCGATAATATCAGCTCTAGTCTACATACCTGTTTAGAGTATGAAGAACAACTTGAAAGAACTGGTCTTCCCCAGGAAGAACTAGTTAGACAAACAGACATGTCCGCTCTCTTATAGCTATTACAAGATATGAACAATCATATGATAGAATTTGAGCGGAAGGGTATTGTCTCCCCTCTCACCCCTAGAGCTTCATCCTTTTCTACACCCCGCTTTAGAAATCCAGTTGAAAATAGTTTTCAACCTAAGGCTATCCTACCTCAGAGTTGGTGCAAATTTTGCGAGGAACACCACGAAGAAACCACATGTGAGGTAAAGAAGAGTGTCAGAGATAAGATGTTTGGTAAGAGACCAAAAACTACTATCATTTTCCTAGACTTTGTAGAGACAGAGGATGTCATGGTTATCAATACTAGAAACAAATCCTATGCTCCCAAGGTAAAATTTGATTCTCCCTATAGTTCTCCTAGCCCGAGCTCGTCCTCAACCGCTGTTGTGCCCTAGGTTCCTAAAATTCCTGAGAGTCAAGGAATCACTCCTCCTCCTCCCTCTTACAAATACAATATCTTGAATCAATTGGCCAACATCAAAGTATATGCAACCCTCCTAGACATGGTTTTCGTCCCTGAACAACAGATGCATCTGAAACAATTCATGGAAGGAAAAGCTTTCGTGGTAGCCAATCTTTCTGAAGAGGTAAATGAAGAGGATTCCTCTGTAAATAAAGTAGGTGTACATAACTTTAGCTACCCTGTAAAAAACCCCCTTTTTTATATTTTTGTAAAGATCATGGATAAGATCGCCTTTTGTTGCTTCATTGATGGTGGTTCAAGCCCAAGTGTCATGTCGAAGATTATTATGGAAGAGCTAGGCTTGTCTTGTACAAACAAAAATGCCAGAAGCATGTTCTCCTATAATAGTCTACAAAAAACAACCATAGGTGATATTAAGGATGTAACCTTGGTTTTATGCACTCATCCTAAGATAAGGACAACCCTTAGCATTCACGTAATTGATATGCCTGTAAGAAATTACTCAATTATTTTGGGAAGAGATTGGAAAGCCCTAACAGGTGGGTACCTCTCACTCAATGAGACACATTTATCCATTCCTCAGAATGGTAAGAAAATTATAGTCCTTAGAGAGGGAATAATTTCACCTTACATATAGAGTGTCCCGCAATCTAGCGTAAATTATATCGAAGAAGACCTAGGAGTGTATTCCATCTTTGCTGAAGAGGATAATATTCCTTCGGAAATAATTGATTTAGATGATGATTTATGGCATATGCACTTTGACGGTTCAGACTCTAATGAAGGTAATGGGGCTGGTATTATCTTGGTTTCTCCTGCAGGAAAAATTCATAATCTGTCCTATAGGTTGGAGTTTGTTTGTTCAAACAATGTCGCTGAATTCGAAGCTTTATTGTTAGGCATTGAGAACAACATTAATCTTGGTTGTGGTCACCTTTAAGTTTTGGGAAATTCTGAGCTTGTCGTGAACTTGATACGTAAGACATTCTCTCCTAGCGACAAACTACTGGAACAATACTCCCAAACTGTTTGGGCACTTGTCTCAAACCTTCTATCTTTGAACATCACTCATGTTAAGAAGGAGTTGAATTCAATGGCTGATCGGTTAGCTGTCTTTGCAACCTCTCCTACTTAGCAACTCTTGCCTCACAGGCCTGATTGTGCTTTCCAATCTCTACATCATTCATACATTTCTAGAAGGGAAGGATCTTGGAAGGCCACCTCTAATGATGAGAGCATTTGTGTTGCCATTCAAAATGAACCTCTTAAGCCCAAGGAGATGATATCCATAGAAAATAATGAGATTCCTGAGGGCTTGACTCCTCTTGAGAGTTCGTTTTCCTTGAGTGTTGTAGGCAATAAAGAAAAACAAAGAGAAGAGGAGTTACAAAAGAAGGTGGTTGAAACCACCCTCTTGAACATTAGGACACCAGGATATTCAACGAATGATAAGATAAATGCCCAATGTTTTGTTAGAAAAGAGATGGGATCCATTGATCTACTTGGTGAATCTCAAAATATTTTTTCTTGGTCTTATGAGGATCTTCATGGTTTTGATCCTAGTCTTGTTCGACATATTATAAAGCTAGTTGGTAAAAAACAAGAACTTGTTAATTCTGCACTGAAGGCACCCTTCGAAGGGGGTTGAGAGATTTCTTAAAGGATGGAATATTTTTTTCAGTCCACCCTGAACGGGTTCCAAATCAGTTACCTACTTCAAAGATCACAAATCATACTAGAACATGTGTTCATCTTCGTACCCTCGGTCAATCTATTATGAGAAATACTTCTCCCCCCCTCTATGAAAAAATGATTTTGCAGTAGGTTGTAGAGTTACAGTTGAATCCCTTACTTGACAGTTTGTTTGGTTACAGTAAAATCAAGGTAGAAAGGGAAAATTTTCACAAAACCACTCTTATTACAAATTACGATACTATGTCTTACAAATTCTTGCCTTATGGCTTATTTGATGCAAGTATCGCCTTTAAAAGGCCTATGCACATGGATTTCAATGAATTGGTCAGTCTCTATGCTTATCTTGATGATTTAATTGTATGCGTCAAAGGGCTGATTATTACACCAGAATTTCAAGTGTTGGGTCATTTCCAGATTACTTTTGTCTTGGACACTAACTCAAAATTTTTAAAGGAATTACATAGACAATGGTTTTCCTACAACACTAATAGTCCTCGCTTGAAGTATTGTGAAGGACCAGTGTGAAAGGGTTCAAACGCTGATTGGATTTTTGTATACTAGTAGCCTAGCTCTACTTTCAAATTTTGCACTTCTTTTCTCTGCCTTATAGTACTTTTATTTCTGCTTTGTAAGTAAAGTTTTTTTTTCCTGCTGTGCTTCATTTCTATCTTTTATTGTTGTTTTTTTAGTCTCTACAATTTCACTTCTTTCATGATTTGTTTTCTTCGTATCTTTAATCATTTTGGTCAAATAGGATGTTGGATCAATTTTGCAATAGTGACATTCCTACAAATCATTGTTAGTCGATAAAAATCAAGCTTACACAACTGTTATGATGTCCCCCCTGAAGGGCCCTCGAAATTGTTACATATTTCCACTGTTGTCTTACAAGGAATTGGCTTTTCCCACTTCTTCTTGCCATTTCTTCATACATTGAGATATTAAGAGAAAATCTATGAGCTTTCCTCCTTGAAAGTGAGAGCATATTCCGGTTGAATGATTATGCATATAGTGGTAAAACCCCTCATACTTAACACTTTTCATAAATTATTCCCAAATTCCCAATCTTCTTTCCCTTAAATATGCTCACTTCCCCCTGTTGCATAATCATTATGGCTGCATCTTCTAAAATTACTATTCTTGATCTATGAAACCATGAGTCATGAGTTCTAAATCTGTTGGAAACAAATTTTCCTGTGGAGTCGGCAGTTTGTTGACGATTAAAAACATCAATGTAGTTTCGCCTGCAAAGTATTGCTAAAGCCTAGTATTACAAAACTAAATAATATGA
Organism: Picea sitchensis; assembly: GCA_010110895.2. Lineage (NCBI taxonomy): Eukaryota > Viridiplantae > Streptophyta > Pinopsida > Pinales > Pinaceae > Picea > Picea sitchensis. The sequence goes on along the minus strand of SNQJ01S0067825.1, from coordinate 130,488 downwards.
GTAGGTGGGACCCCCTTGAATTATTGAAGATCAGATGTGTTTATTTTTTTGATGTTATGATTATATGTGACACGACTAACATGGTTGATGAAGATCTTGTTGATTATTGGTTATGATTTGAGCTTATGTATCATTGACTCCTTGTGTTACTACAACCTGTTCTATTCATTAATGTCATTGCTATTTGTTCTTATCGCACCTGCACAACAAACATGTTAGTGAAACTACATGAAAGACAAGCTTGAGAGAGGCAAAATAAATGCAAAGAAAAGGGACCTAATGTTGCAAATACCACATGCAAACATTTGGAAGGAGATGAGAAACAATGGTAAGGGTGAATAATTTAAAGTTATCCTACATACTATACTACATGCATAAAAGACTTAACAACTATTGTTAAATCCTAGCAAGTGAATGGTTATGCAATTGTGATTGAATTATATGGTAAATATGCATATGGTTTGAAATGTTGGTGGCACATATTGGCAGGGTAATAGTGGTAATGGTTATGTGTTTTAAATTGAGTTATATTGGAAATATGAATAAGATGGACAAAATAGGGGTGGCTCATTTTGACAAAGTGATGGACATTAATGGTTATGCAATTTTGTTTGAGTTATATGGTGTGAAATGGAATATGGTGATCACGCAACTGGCTTTTAATGTGGTGATGGTTTCAATACATGTTTGATTAATTGTGTTAATGGAGAATTTGTTGGCATGTATTGTTGAGTTAATTATATGTGGGTGGAGGCGACGTGCATTTACTGCAAGTCACCTTTACTCTTCCCATTGGCTACCACCCTAATTGAGCTATTGTTCGATCTTGCTGATGTGTTTATGCTCCAAAATTTTAGCAGGGAGGAACTGCTTGACCAACTCTTATTTTAAGGAATTCGATTAACAGGTATGTCCTTTTTTTTGGCCATTCTTGACTTTGCTTTGGTTATGAAATGATTACTGGCTCAGGTGTATGGGTTTGTGTTTTTCCTAAGCATTGCAACTGTGTGAAATTTTGGTTCTTGAATGAAGAGTGGATGGTTCTGCTTGTAATATTTTTGAGTTTGTAGAGGTTATTGGTCTTCCTGGTGATAGCTCTATGTTACCACTACTATCTTAGTTGGAGGTTTTTGTTGTTGGTTTGCTTTACTGGTTGTCCCCATGCATGCACATCACTTGTCCAGTCTCTTGTTTTTATGGGTTTAATGGCTAAAGGCATCCTTCATCACTGTGTTTTGTTCATTTGGGAAATGGTTGATTTTGTCACTAAAGGCCATGAAATGGGATCTCCTGTTCTTACTCGGCCTTGTTATCACCTCAGTGTTGTGGTTGGTTTAAGAGCCACAAGGGTTACACCTTGTGCATGTTAAGAATCACTATCGATCGAGTTGGAGCCTCTCTCCTCTATGGTATCCCTCCCGTCTCGGGACTTGTTATCTATCCGTGAATAATTCGTGGTTCCCCTTTGTGTATGCACTGTTGGTATCATAGTTTTTAACCATTGAAGGATGTTGGCTCTAGCTTTCTCATGTTAGTCATAGTGTGAACCTTTAAGTTCACTGGTCTGACGGTTGACATGGAACACCAGCCTGGCCTGCTGGGTTTACCTCTTGATTGTTGGATGGTTGTGTATTGCCGACTATTTTTTAGTATAGACCCATCTAGTTGGCTATATGACAGTCGTGTTGGTTTGGCATTTAATTATTGCCTTTGTATAATGGTGGTAAACCCTACTTGCTATCTGCACAACTCAAGTTACACAGTCACCTCCTTATGTTTGATAACTCAGTATTGTTTAATGGAAAGGTACACTGCCCCAATTCGAATGGATGCGTGGGTATGCGTGGTTGTCACAACTTGTTAGGCCAATTGATTTTGCGACAGTGATGGATTGGTTGGTTGATACACAGTCACTGGTATTTTGCACTAAGGGTTGTTTGGATGTTTAGGTAGCATTGGTTACAAATGCTTGACGTTTCTCATGCATATTGCATTGTGTATATGGTGGCCTCACTCAATGAAGAAATGGTCATGGTAACTGTAGTTTTCTTTTGGGACCGGATGGTTATTGAATCAGATGACTGCAGAAATTTTATCCACTGTATCCTTATGATTGTTTGATCGTATAAGTCCGAGTCTGAACAACATAGTTGGTTATAGTTGGACTAAATCAGAGTCATATTGTGTTATTAATGATTCTTCACGATGGATTTATTACTATGACTGTGTGTTTGATTTGTTAAATGGAGATATTGCATCGTAGCGTTTGATGACTGTGCACTGTGTATAATATGGATATCTTGGTTTCTCACACTCAGGGATACCCACAAAGTTTTGAGCATGTTTTGTTGCAATTGATCATTTGTTAAGAATGTTGTTGATACCCAGTCATGTTGAATGGATGGTCCAGCTTTCAAAATCACCTGGAATTGGGCTTGCATAGTGATGGAGTTACACTTGCATGTTTGAATTATTTAGCATGTAGCTTGTGTTGGAATGGTGATTGTTGACTGTAAAGGGTCAGTTCGGGTTCTGGCAATTTGATTTTGATTATGTTTATTGCCTATATATGTTTAATGAATATCATTTCATTTTAATGATAAGCCTGATTGCAGGATAGTGATTTCTTTGTTAATTTGAAAACTCCACCTTTAAAGTATTATTATGATTGAAGAAATGCATGGGCATTGGTTGATTTGATAGTTACAGATTGGAAATGGCTATTGTGCATAAATTGTTAAAATGCAAATGAAGGGAACAAAACCTCTTGCAAATTTTATAGGATGCCCACTGTTTTGTGATGGCACTGTGCTGGACATTTGATTATGAACAATGAACTTGTTAAATACAAATAAATTATTATTTAGTCAAATGATTGATGGTTGATGCATCTTCTTCGTAGCATGTTTATGGATCACTTAATTAATCTCATGAAAAGTAATCGTCTTTCTTCCCTTACATAATTTCATTTTCCACTAATTACAAATCCCATCACCTTCCCATTTTTTTTTTTTTTTCACTCCCTGTTCTGAGATTAATTACAGTCAAGAGAATTTGTGTGTTAAAGTGGTAGTGTCATGTGCGGATTACAATGAGGTTTTATTGGTTTGATCTACAGTTGATTGTTGTTATCATTGAGCAGTGACCATGTCTTCTCCCCTTTCATTATATCATATTTTCTCTCAATACAAACCCCTCACGTATCCCTAAACCCTTTTTCACTCCCCTGCTCATTGATTAACAGTAAAACAATTTGTATGGATTGGATTGCATGAGTCTGATACATTCTGAGCCAAATCTATTTCATATTTTTAAGATTTGTCATGTAAGGTTATTTGAAAGACTATTTTCTAATCGATCACGCATGCAAGATGAGTTTTTTCAGTCGAGGAAGCCATGGCTAAGGAAATAGAGGTAGAGGTAACTGGAATCGAGGCCCAAGAAGGCCCAGGTTCTCCATACATTTTAACGTTGATTTAGAAGAGCTTGGCCAAATGTTTCATGCCAAATTATTTAATTGTATTGGGCATGGAACAGTCCAACCTAGGTGTGAAAGGCCTCCTTTCCAAGCCTCACAATCCCTTGGTATCCCCGTGCCTCCAGATGTCTCCTTACAACCTAAGGTCCATGAAAATGATGGATGGCAGGAGATTTTCCACCCGACAGTCTCCCAACATCGTGGCGGGCCCAAATTGTCTTTGCATGTTCCTCCACCTTTGAACCCCATTTTCCAAGACTCCCCTAACCACTCGCCAGTGCAATCCTCCCATGCTAGCAAGAGATTGAAGATTGAATCCCACCATGCACTTGATAAAAGAAAAGCCACTGTTGCCCCTTCCTCACCCTCCAATGACTATGACAAATCTGTGTCTTCCCAAATGCATTTGAGGGACGATTGTTCCCACAGGATCAACGAGATTAATCCTAAAGGCTCTACACAACCCATGGCAAATTCAGGAAAATCAAGAGGTGACAACAACAACCAAGGAAGGCTTGCATCACAGACTGGGAAATATGTATTTTGAGTTTTATGTTATCTATTTTTTATGATAGTTGACTTCATGGATCTTTGGACATCATGTTTTATTCTGGATATATGAGTATTATTTTTGAAATAATTTCAAATTTCATGAGCTAAAATTGCCAAAAATAAAGATGTTGATGGGAGACACAAGGAGGTGTGTTTTGCTTAACTAATGGTTATGTTATCATTGTTATGAACTAAAGGGAGTCACAAGGAGTCCCGCCTACTAGTTATTATTTATTTATGTCCCTTATTATGATTATTACTTTTCCCCCTAACTAAAGTTAGTTGAGTCTTTTAATTAACTTAACTAATGAGTTGGTTTAACTACTTCAACCAATTCTGACTTGTTAAAAGCAAAAGGAAAGGGAGGAACAAGGGAGGATAGAAGCAAAAGCATGCTAAGGTTTTCTCTTTGAGTTTATGTTGAGATAGTTCAGTTTTCATTCATTCATATATTCATCACAGCCTAATTCTCTTTTGTGATAGCAGGGTTTTATTGTAGACAACAATATTCACAGCTGAATCAAATAATTCAGACACTTGTTTTTCAGAGGTGTTGATCTATCTTTGATAGTCTATGTAGACTTGTCCATTTTTGAATTAATTTTCATGACTGATAAAGGCTATTGTTCATAGTCGAGTGGGCAACAATCTGTGGCAAGCTGATCTAGATTTTAGAGTTCAGTTTTGGTTTTCTATCAGAGGCCCTTTTGTATGTTCCATTGGGGATGTCTAAGTTTGACTTTGGTCCAATATTTCTGTATGATATTTTGTAAAGAAAATGACTCTTTGGTGAATTGGAATGAAATAAAGGATTACTTTATGTCTCAACTGTCTTGATTTTCATCTCGGTGTCTTTACTTCTGTTCTTACATTTATTTCATAAACTGTTATATTCAGAAAATTACATAAAAAGTGAATTTCCAGCAAGCTTTTTGTTGATAAAAGACTAGCCTAAGCACTCGTAATTAATCCTTGTGATTTAGGATGTTATTTTTGTTGGCTATAAACATAGGGTAATATTCCCGTCTACTTTGCTTTAGCCAAGTAAAGTCTAAAAATGCTAGAGTAAGATCATTTCATATATTTTCCTCAACAACAGTGAAATGGTAAATTGGGCAAAACAATACATGGTTTTCAAAACCACGAGAAACAAACAATAACTGGTTTTTCAAAACCACGGGCATGAATTATAATATGGAAATTTAATTCTACAAGATAAAAAACATTTGGGAATTATTTTTATTCAAATATATTATTCCCAAATATTTAAGGAGAATATGGATAAATGAAATTAGATTTGAAAGAGTACAAGTGACATTTCAAAGAGAATGCGGTAGAGGAAGGAGCTGAAGCGTCAGAGGAATCGACAGTTGGATCATGAAACGTTTTTTTTGAAAACTGTCAGTTGTAATCTTTGTACTTAGTTTTAGAAGCTGAAACGTTTCAGTTCAACTATTGTAATTGGTTTCTAACTAAAGGAACTCGAATTGTATAAGTATTAGAAGTTCCCATTGTATTAATGGTTGGCAGAAGTGCAAGGGCACAATTTTAGTTGTTCTGAACTATATTGTAATATTTTTGGAGCTGAATGGAATACATATGCAGAAGCTTTTGAAGTCTCTTTGAAAAGATTCTAATGGTGGTGATATGAGTTTTGTCTTCTCTCATTGTATGTATTTCCCGTGTTATTTAATTTCATTTACACTGTCTTCTGTTTAAATTGGATAATCAAAGGCCCATAATTCATCTTGTGATGCTCTCGGCTAAAGCAATTTAAACTGTGTGTATTTCTTCCTAACCAATTCATAATTCATTTCATTAATGCTCTGATGAAGTTACTTGTTTTTCCCCTTTCCTCTTAAAATCTACAAATTTCAATTTAAAACTCAGATTCATTGCCTCATTTAGCCTTTATCCTCTAGAGAGTTCTATTGGCCAGTCAGTGTTTTCACTCATTTTTAGAATTTTGACTCCATAGCCTTGAGTGTCCCTCCCCTTCCTTGCCAACAACTTTATAAAAACCCCCAATACAAACTAAATCTAGCCATCGATTTCCAAAGAAACATCAAGTGACATGAGAGAGCCCTCTATGAGCTAAGCAGGCTAGTGCCCAACTCTAAAGTTGGTTGAAATAGTTACCTCTGTCGTTTGTCTATCAACCGGACAAATTTATGGAGTGCTAACAAGTTCATAACCAAGAAAGTCAAGAATTATGCTCCTATTATAGAAACATATGTCGATAGAGATAACCATGTGTGAGACCATGATGTGGTTGGATATGGAAGGTCTATAGTGTTGTACAAGTTCTTAATGGTTCCCCTACTTATAATTGTTGTTTGTACTGCAACCCCTTTTTCGATATTGAAGAGCACTAAAGGATTATATTCCTAGTGTTGTGTATGGTTTGAAGAGGAAGGTATCCAAATGATCGAGCAAGTAAGGGGAAGATATTGGATAAGGTGTTGAGGCATTGGCTATACCTTTCAAATCACCATGGTGTAATATAATACATGATATAGATATGTGGTATTCTGAGGTCAATGCAAGGATGCATTGTGTAGATGTGACCATGAGTATTGACACATTTGTTTATTGGTAGAAATATTGGATTGCATTATGAAAGGCTTGGTGTGCTAGATAATGCATATACAAGGAACGCTAGTTGCATTCCATTTAATATGATTAAAATCTAGAAGTGATTGAATTTTTAGTAAAGTATAACTATGCGATCACTTAATGGGTTGTGCAAATGTTGCAATAAAAGAATGACATGCATGAATACTAACAATTTTTTTATTTGACTAAAATTTGAGAAAGATTGTAGTTAGAATAGTCTTGGATATGGCAATGGTATAATCCCATAAGGAATACCAATACTAGTTGTTGCAAGAGAAAAATGTTATGAGAGGGAATCTCATGATTGGGAAACTCAATTTCCTATATGAAACATAATTGAGAATTAATAAGTGAAATTTCTATGATGATATCTCATGATGATTGTATGTGTGTGATAAAAATGAGATAACGACCATTGAAGTTGGAAAGATTAGGAATAAGGCCATCATTATGACACTTAAACCTTATGATTGACATAATTTATTAGCTACAAAATACTAGTGGAGGTCTAGTAGTAAGTTAGTGCTCTCCTTACACATGAAATCCTTGGAAATATGGATCACCTGAGGGATTGTGTAGTAGTGAAGGGGATGCTTGAGTCTAGAGGGTGAGTATAGCAAGGAAGAGGAAACTTAAGAATGCATGTGGCTGGATTCATGAGGGTGTGTCATAGGCTAAGTTCTTTCCCATGGAAGATTTGTGTTGGTGTAAATATATGTTTAGTATATTGCACTCATTTATATATCAATCCAAGATTCGTAATCAAAAGATTTGTTACACTATATGGGTCGAAAATAGGTAATCTATCTATGTCTGTTGTATCTAGCTCAATCAAGAAACAATAAATAACAAAATACTCTGTTTTTGGAATATCTGAACACTATTCTTCACACAACTTCAAACTAGAAGATAAAGCTCATAGTAAAAATATCAATCAAACACTTAGTTGAGCAAGTTTGTTCATTATAGGCTCGTGAAATAAAAAGATGAACTGAGATCCTGCTTCCTGTAGCCATTGAATCCACATAACAATTGAAAATTCACTATATTTACTCTTGGAAAGAAACCAATCATGACCTAATCAATTCCAATCAAAACTTCCTTCCTCAATACATGAGACGATCAATATGATTGAAAGACTTCATTATTGATGGATGAATTGTGAGAGATGAAGTCTAATTGTTCCTATACCTACTCAGGACAACACAATTACTAAGACTTTCAAATTCAGAAAAATAATAATTGCTTATCTAACAATACCAAACATCTACCTAGCTTTTGTTAATTAAATATCACCCTACAGAAACAAAATAGAATCATATACTATGCTTAATGTATAATTGTTCATTCACACTAATCCAAAATCAATAGGTATCTATTTAGAGATCTGTGTTGTATTTAGGAAAGTTCATGCACTCAGAATCATTTGTAGTACGCAATTGTTTTATTTGCACACTCACACAATTAATTTATGTCCACACATAAGCATATACAGGGAGACTTACCTTGGTTGGGGCGGTGGGCCCTTGCCGAACCAACAAGGTAGCTCTAAAGAAATTACATAATAGATACTTTACTCACACCCATGAATTGCAAAAACTATCATTCACACTCTTTCAATTAAACGAGTGAATCAGTAATTCAACATTCAATTTCCAACATAACAGTGTATAATATCAATCATCTACACACCATCCCTTTTAAATAAGGTCAGGCATTACAATCAAAGTCTGAAGATAATCATCAAATGTTTACAAAATATTACAATTGGTGAACATAGCGTATCTCAAGGAATGGACTTCATCCTCATGACATGAAGTGCATGAGTGATGAAGTCTATCGTGATCTTCGAACCAAGGATGCTTCCATCCAACCAATTTCTTGGAGCCATCACCAGTGTACTCATTCAAAATGCCAATCATGTAGAAGCGAGTTTAGTACCGGACTAACACAGTAATAGATCTTGGTACCGGATCAATGCAGAGTTGGTACCGAATCAACGCAGAGTTGGTATCAGAATAGGTAGAGTATCGTAATAGAACAATTGAAATGTTGTAGTACCAGACCAGCGGAAGTACCAGATGAATCCTAAAGATGAGTATCAGATGAGGTAATGCTTGTCATGAAAGCTGCTTAATAGTAATCAAAGTAATTAGAAGCATAAACAACAATCATTTAGTCCCAATTAATTAAGAAATCAAACGAATCATGTTTTTAACATGAGTTACTCATTATGCATATGAATAAGGTCACAAGGTAGGTTTGTGGAAGAAATAGACAACATATGCATATGTCAGAGGTAAAATTGACCGATATAGAAGGTAAGATAATGTAATAGGGGTGTCAAAACAGAGACCCAACATTTTCCCACATGCTTAATTCATTGCATGTCCTCATGCAAAAATGTCGAAACTGGTATGCAAAATTTTGCAAAACTGAAGTTGTCTTCCACCCTGGCTGAATATCATTTGTCTGGCTATAGAATATTGAAACTAGAGGCCTCACCCTTAATCTCATTCTTGATAACCTTGGTGTACTGGATCAAACACAATTTTTTTTTAAGATTAACAGAGGCTTCTTCTTGTGCATCTTGTAACCTTCATTTATATTCTTTAAATTGTGCATTCTCTGCCTTAATGTTCCTATCCAAAACTTGATACTCTGTAACCTCTTGTTTTAACTTCTTCTTCTGTTTTATAATTTTCCCAACCTTCAATATCAGTTGTTGTTCTCTCAAGAAACTGACAGGATTAGATATGGTTGCTTTCTCAGTTACACCCCCTCGAGCTTCCACCTCCTTCCTTAAACCTCTTAAGGTATATGTTACTAACCCTTCAGTCTCACTAATCGTTGCTCCATAGAAACGTTCCTTCTCTGGAGAAGTCAGAATATCAATAGGCTCATCTGGAAAAGAAGGCACATGTGGAATTATTATTTGTTTAGCCATGCTTCTTGTAGTTCTACGCATTAGATGTGAGGCTTCCTTAGATGTACTGACAGGAGTATAATTTTCGCCAAACAATTTTCTCTTCTTTGTTGTAGGAGAAAATGTAGATCTTAGAACCTGTTGTTCCTGCACATATTTTGTTTTTACCCCAGAGGACTGAGGTGTAAACTCTTGATTTTTCTTCTCTTGTACCTTCTTCATTTTTACTCTAGGGGATTGAAGTGCAGGTATGGAAGTCTACTCTTTTTGTACACTCCTCATTTTTACCCTAGGGGGTGGAGGTGTAAATACATGAGTTGTCTCTTTCTGCACATTCCTCATTTTAAGCTTCCCCCTACTTCCAAATTTCACTTCAGGAGTCTTCTCCAACTCACTAACCGACTCGTGAGGAACCTCAATAGTTTCCTCAGAGGCACCATATGAAACTTCATTTTGACCATATTTCTTACTTTTTTGCCTCTCACTTCGTGGAAATTGAATTTTAGGGATCGAGGCTGGACTTGGATCCTTAGATTGGGAGACCTCTCCTTCCTATATGTAGTAGGCTCCTCTGGGATTTGTTCTTCTATCACATCCTTCTTTTGAAACTTCCTCTTGCTTCAAATATTTATTCCATGGGCCCTCTATAACTTGCTAACCGGCTCCGGTGATAATTCAATAGTTGCCTCAGGAGCACTATCTGAGAGTTCACCTTGCCCAAATTTATTTCTTTACTGCCTCTTACTGTGTGGTAATTTAGTTTCAGGGATCAGTGTTGGACTTAGTTTCTGAGATTGGGAGGTCCTCTTTTTCTTGGATGCAGTAGGCTCCTCTATCATAACAGACTTATCCTTGTCCAATCTATCAACAGGTTGGGATGAACTAGGTGTAACGACAACTTCTTCATTCCCTAACTTCTTCCCTTTGCTTTGCCTTTCCCTTGTCTTTCTACTGGACCCTTCACTACATGCCTTTGTTTCATGTTCTTATATATATTTAGAAACTCCCTCTTTAGCAAAATTTTGTTGAAGGAGTTGTTTCCAACTACTTCCTTGTTTTCTCAATGCATGGACAACCAATAATTTATTTAAGCCATGGTGATGGATACTAGTTTCAGGTTTCTTAGATGGTGATTTAACTCCCCTAACCATTTTGTTTAGACTCATCCAGAGGAAATGGGGAAAGTCAATTTGTGGCCCACCTTCAAAGTGCGACAAAAGTTTTAAATGATTTAAGAAGGTCACGACATACCTCCCTTCACAAGTGAGAAACCTCTGTAGGCTGATGAGCATTGTCCAATACTCCTCCTTAATATAGCTCCAGGGAATACCTTTGGTCCAGTCGGGATCCTAATGCTTCGGCCTTAGAAAATTCTGACACAACGTTTTCCCAATGACAACACCCTTGAAATATTTCTCTCTAGAGGAAGGCAAGCATGTAGATTTTTCTATGGTGGCCTCTGTAATTGTTAATTTCATATCCCCAAACTAGACACTCTCATCATCATAGGTATAGCAGAAATCACGAGATACCCCCTCATGATAGCCTTTGATTTTTTCCAAAAACGGAACCCAGTCGGCCTCCTCAAATTTTCCTTTGCAAGCTTGGTATTCTTGCGTCTCACTATATAATTGGAACACTGGTTCATGTCTATCAGACCCCATGCTAGCTCCAGATAAAGTCTACTAGTGTATATGGCCACAGGATGAAGAATGAGGGTTTAATACTAGAACAAAGAAGCACATGATAGAGTACCGAAAGGAGACATAGTGTGAAAACGGTATGAAGGGATAGAACATAGTGTGAATGGAGATTGTATGGCAAAAGAACGGGTGAATAACACTCATCTGGATGGCAAAGCCATCCAGAGAAGCATTTATAAGTTGGAATTCATATTACAACGGTCAAATCCTTGGTAATGATGGTGAGGTTAGGTAAGTCATGTGAATAACTTAAAAGATAGTATGGAGGTTTGTGTGGGATGTTGGGAAATGATTACAGGAGATATGGTTGATGTCACCGAAATTCACAGTTATGCAATTGTTTGACATCTTCGTGACCGGAAAATGATCATGGGTTTGACATGCATTAAGACATGTTTTAAATAAATCAGTCACATGACATGATGTTGGATCATGGCACTATGATGTTTCTTCACCATATGAACATACGTATTTGACCAGAGTGTTTGAGAATGGAATTGATCATGTTAAAGGTATAATTACTTCATACTCTCAACATATTATGACCAACCCATCAAAAGATTCAAGTGCAGATGAATGATTTCTTTATCATGAAATACCCTTGAGATTTCACAAGGTCATGGTAGGGAATTCACAATAATTGAGGAAAGGAGAATGCATGAGAGTAACCACACGTCTAGTACACAATTAGTATGATTCTTTAATAAAACAGGATAAAATAGTTGTTACACATTATTTTCGTCATCCCTATGACAATGAATTATGTAAACCTATCTGTAGTCTTTAGAGGGGTCAGTGGCCTGAATTCCTGAAGAAGGAAGGGAGAAGAACTTTTCCTGAGAAAAGAAGTTGCATTCTCCTTTGTAAAAACCTTATTAAAGAGGATATTCGCAGGTTACTATATAGGCAGGGTGTGAGAATGCCTGATTCTCACAGGTTGAACCATATCTGGGTTGCGAGATGTTTGTAGGTTGCTCTATAGGTAAGGTGTGAGAATGCTTACACGTGGGAAAAACAAGCGTTTTCTCTAATATTATAGAAGGAGAAACTTCCATGGTGAGGTGGCATCCGAATGGTTTGGATCTTACTCGCTTTCATGATTTAGTGGGATCATCCTAACCTCCTCACCTTATCCTCTTCAACTTATAAAA
>SNQJ01S0067825.1:94429-118052 GCA_010110895.2 Picea sitchensis | reverse complement strand
CGAGTAAGTCCGGGTGAGAATCGAACATGAGACTTCATTTTACAAATTTCCTTCCTTTTACACGGCACTTGCCAATCCGTCTACATCCGTGCAGGCCCTCTATAAAACATTTTCACCGTGAGGAAGAATTTCATTTATTGGAAATTCCATAATTATTATTGAAACATTGGCTCCAATGGGGATGTTATCCTCCTAGTGAGGTAGCAAAGAACTCGTAGACCTGGTGCCTGATCCATTGGATTGCTCCCAAAACATGTGTGTGTACCCTGCTTTGACTTGTCACTAGTGTCTTCTGAAAACCAAAGTCTTCACGTTGCTCTCAACTGAAGACTGAACGGTGAATAGACCACTAAAATCTGACTGCACACACTACTGGAAATCCAAACTGAAAAATGTTTGACCAACAAGCTTATTCACACCTACCTACCCTAACTACTGAAATGAAATGCCAATCAAGTGAAATCATAATGCCAATGCAACCATGCAAACATTTTATCCACTGTTTGTTTTCTTTTCACATGCTTGCTCCAAAGCCTGTTTACTGATAATTCATTCAAGAATTTACCTATAAATTCAAATCTCAAAAAATTAAAAACATTGGGATTGTTTACTGCCTCCAACAAAACTGCAAATGGATCCTCTAAAAAAGACATAAAACAAGAATCATGTTTCACCCCTTCCACTACATTCTTGTTTTCATGTGATTTAACCTGTTGATTTCCACCAAGAGGCTGAAAAATCTGCTGAGACTACTGGAAATATCAATCTTCTAAATCAAAAGACAGTGTTAGCTGAAATGAAACCCCTGGTGGAAAGCAATTCATATCTAACACTAACGTTGATTGACCATCATATTTATTTCCAAGCTGGTAGTTGAGCACAGGATGCAAATCTGAACTAATAACCTTCCATGTAATCAACAACATGGTCATCAAATGCATGAGAAAGTTGTTGGTCTTCCTCACTGATAAGACTTTGCTCATGTAAAAAAGTGTCATTGTGAATGCAGTCAGACTTCTATGCCTCCTCTGTTATCTCATGATTTACTTTCAACAATTCAAAGGAAGAAAAACATAATGGAAGATAGTTTTCATTTGCAAGTCCACTTCTTTCTTCATATTCAACATCATGCCTGGAGGATTTCGGATTTAAAACATTATAAACATTTTTCTTCAACAATTTGAAAGAAGCAAAACACAATGGCAAAGTTCTTTCACCTGATTCAAAACCTTCTTCATTTTCTTCACTATTGTCATATGCACATGTTTCAATTTCTTTGGATTGTTGAGCACACTCATTTTCAGATTCATCTTCAACCAATGGCTGCAATTTTGAACTGACAAGACCTTCTACATAACAAGTAACAGGGTCATCAAACACATGAGAATATTGCTGCAATTTCTTGTCAATCCATTCCAGTGAATCAATGTGATTTGGCATCAGCACACATTCCTTTACTTCAATGATGATATTATAATTTTCTTTCAAAATTTAAATGAAGAAAAGAATAAAGGTAAAGAATTTCCTTTAGCTGATTCAATACTTTCTTCTTTGTAACTGTGATATGTAGGTTGATTGCTCTCATTACATTGCTAAAAAGGAACATTTTCTGATAAAGAACATGCAGTTGGTTTTTCTAGGAAGTCAACATCATATCATCGTCATATTCATTATATATAGGCAGATCAACAACATATGCAATGCCATTTGAAAAGGAAAATCTTGGAACATCAACCTGTTCTTCAACAAGATGATTTGCAAATTCATCTTCTTGACTGTCTACAAATGAATACATAAAACAATCAGCCCCATGTTTATCATGGGATAGATCAGAAGCTACATTAGCGCCCTCTCTTTCAATAAGTGGAATATAATCCTTTGCAAAATCATTAGCATTTAAAACTTCAAGAGGGCATATGATATTATTAACTCTCTGCTCAAGATTCAAATCAACTATTTTATGTTCATATTCACTGTCATATTCTTTAGCATCCAACTTCTCATTTCAAATCTGTTTACATGCTTGGATATTGTGTTGAATCTCCTGAGCATCATTAAATATTTGTTGTAAGGACTTAGGTCTTCTTTCCATCAGGAGGAAAGACAAATCTAGATGAAAATTTGTCGCATAATGGAGCATGGCAACAGCTTCAGTGGGTTGAATTTCTTTGGGCAAATTATAATAAATACTAGAAAACCTTCTACTGAATGTAGAAATAGTTTCATTGTTCTACCTTTTCAAGGCATAGAAATCTGTAAGTTGTAGATCCAAAGATTTCTCCTTGCCCCAAAACTTCAAAAAGACATTATTCAACTCCTCCCATGAGCTAATTGTCTTTGGCTACAAATTTTTAAACCAATCTTTGGTATCCCCTTTCAGGGATTGAGAGAAGGCCCTCATACAAGCATCATCATGATTAATCTCAAACAAATCTATAAAATGTTCAAAATATTGGATGTGTTTTTCAGTTGTGATGGCATTAAGTGATCTGAATTTATGCAGGAACACAACATAATACACAAATAACCATGAATACAAAGATGCAGTGGAAATAACACTTCATTTCATTAATATCAAACAACTAAAATTTGCTTACAGACAGAATAGAAATCAACTAGCTAGGATGCTGGTAGCTTATCTCTGAGAAGAGATGTGGTGGCTATAGGCCTATGAAATTTGTGTTACAATGAGGCTCGAAGGCCTATATATTATTGAGAAACAATGGAAACCCTAAACATCCAAAAACCTAACCCTAGGAGATGAAACACCAGAATATGGGCCTCGTCGAGGTAAATTGGTACATCAATTTCCCGGTGTTGTAACTTTGGAATACTATCTTCGTTTGACACATATGATACATTGTTAGAAAAATATGTCTGAGGAATACAACTGTTGACAGCAAATATCATGGTCTGGAACGAACTAATATTCGTCGGAGGTTTGATGCCCAAAAAATGTCGTTTAGGGCCTCAAATTGGCTCCGGAAGTTCAGGACCCAAAAAACTGCCAAAAATAGTAAATTGTGCTACAATTAAGGAAACTGAAAAATTGAAAGAAACAATGGTAGGGGTCCAAGTGGAATGGGATCGGGTACCTATTTCGGATAGTGATCTTGTTCAGCGCCCGATAGTCAATACAACGTCTCCAAGTACCATCCTTCTTCTACATCAACACGATCGGGCTCCCACAGGGCGATGAACTTGGTCGGATGTGACCTTTCTGTTGCAGCTCCTGAATCTTCCTCTTGATTTCATCATTTTCCAGAAGAGAGCACCAATAGATCGGTCCATTGGGCAGCAATGCACCTGGGGTCAGATCAATGGGGTGCTTGACCTGACAGTGCAGAGGCACCCCTGCAGGTGAGGTGAATATGTATCAATATTCCTCCATGACCTATTCCATTTTTTTTGTCATGTAGAGGAGCCCTATATAGAGGTCATGGCCACAGTCTTCTTCTTTCCCTTTGGGCGGATCATCAAGAAAAAAATTTTCCTAGTTTTGGAAATGAGCTTACTACATTGTTTTGCAGTAACCAAAGAGATAGCGGTAGGCGGTGGTACCTCTGGTATCTTGTACAACTTATTTCCCAAGATAAAAATAACAACGCGAGGTCATGAGTCATACACAACATGTCGCTTCCACAACTATGGTTTTCCTAATAATGCATCACAAACATCAAGAGAAGAAATGTCACATAATACCTCATCGGTGAAGGGCTTGATGCTGTAGGGAAGACGACACTTTTGGCTGACGCGGAGATCCCATCCTTGGTGAAGCCACCTGATGGTGTATGACTATGGGTGTGTTTTGGTCGACAAGCCCAACCACTTCATGACCTCTGCTTAAATGAGGTTCTTTTGGCTCCCACTGTCAACAATGAATTGTAGCGGGGAACCATTTACCCACATCTGGGAATGGAAGAGACGCTCCTCCTCCTCTGGATCTTTCAGTTCTTCCTTTTGGATATTCATGGTGGAAATGGTGGCGTTGGGCTCCGCATAGATAATCTACTTCCCTCTATCATTCCCCTTCTCAAGTTCTAATTCAGTGTCGGAGCATGCATCTTATTCAGAAGCCCTCATCTCGGCCACCAGTGACTGTTTGGCCTGAAACTCACTTGTGTTGTGAGTGGAGATCTTATGGAACTCACACCACTTTCTCGTGTCCTTCTTTGGCTTCACGATGTTATTATTTTCTTGTGGCTTTAGCAAGTTGTCTTGAGATTCCATGCCTTGGATTTGTCCTTTGTTCTATGGTTTGGGGAAACCTTTCGCTTTCTTTTGATTCGTAGATCCAAAGTCTTTCTTCTTCTGTTTGAATTTCTTCTCAATCTTTGCAACATACCAGTATGTCGTATCCAAGCGAGAAGATTTTGAGGAACTCCATTTCCTCCTGAATGTATCTATGTAGACAACTTTGGTACTTCAGCACCAAATGTTTCTCTGAATATTTGATACCCAAATTTGTGCGTAGGGTATGGAACAGATTCGTCAGCTCAGGCACATCTTGATCCCTTTGTTGACGCAGTGTAGTCCATTGTATGTACTTGTCCTCATAACTCCCCATGAGATAATATTGTTCCTTGATGGCATCTCGGAAATAATTCCAAGTGGGTACAGTCGAGAATAGAGAGGGTTCTTCCTTATCCTTTTTCTCATAGTAGGTTTCACACCAGTCCTTGACATGGGGGGCGGCTTTGAGCAGTGAAAAAATAATCTTCTCTCAGTCGAAAAAGTCATGAACCGAGAAATATCCTTCTAATAGATTCAACCATCTATCTATAGCGTGTGCATCTATTTGGCCATCAAATATGGGAATTTCAAAGTTTACTTGTACTTAAAATGGGTTGCGCCTCCAGAGTGGTTGTTGGATGCAGATGCGCCACTAGTGAACAATTGTTGAAGGATTTGGGCGAAGTTATCCATCATTGCGTTCCTCTATTTTTCAAGGGCCTCCTCAAGCAATATTTTGATAGGATATCCTAGTCCCTCATCTTTCTTTTCGTCCCCATGGGCAGTCATCGGGGTTTGCGAGGCCAATCTTGCAAAGGTTCAACCAGATCGAGCCCTAATTCCTTATACCCTGACCTCATTGGGGACATGCAAAGAAGGATCAAGAAAGAGCAGACCACTCTGATACCACTAATATGAATTTATGTAGGAACGCAACAGAATACACAAATAACCATGAATACAAAGATGTAGCGGAAATAACACTTCATTTCATTAATATCAAAGAACTGAAATTTGTTTACAGACAAAATAGAAATCAACTTGCTAGGGCGTTGGTAGCTTATCTCTGAGAACATATGTGGTGGCTACGGGCCTATGAACTCTGTGTTACAATGAGGCTCAAAGGCCTATATATTATTGAGAAACAATGGAAACCCTAAACATCCAAAAACCTAACCCTAGGAGATGAAACGCCAGAATATGGGCCCCGTCGCGGTAAATTGGTACATCAATTTCCTGGGGTTGTAAATTTGTCATACTATCTTCATTTGACGCATATGATACATCATTAGAAATATGTATCCGAGGACTGCAACTAGTAATAGTAAATATCATGGTCTAGAACGGACTAATATTCATCGGAGGTTTGATGCCCCAAAAATGTTGTTTAGGGCCTGTTGGTTACTGATTCCCTTCTTGGGTTGTCTGAGTTATAGACCCAGGGTTCATGTCATTCGAGGTTCCAACAAATCCTCTAAAACTATTGGCCCTCCTGGTAAACCATAAGGAAACACAACACCCAGAAGGTACTGCGCAGTCTCACCCGAGATAGATTTAAATGGGTGACTGTAAGACTTAGGTGTTTACAGCCTAGGACAGAGTAGGGGATAAGGATTTCTTGGTTAAGGCCCTGTACTACGAGATGTGACTCTAATCTACTTATTCCTTGAAGTCGCATACGTATATTTCACAGTTATTCCTGGCAAAGTATGAACAGATTCATAACAATGTATTTACTCATTCATCAATCTTAACCATTAAATGATGAAAGAAAGTAGAGGCATGCAAAAATTCAACACGTTACGCAAGTATTATCATGGTTCACCCCCTCCTAGGATATGTCCACAAATATTTGGCTCTTGGCTCTTTTATTATGATATTTATGCATTTCCAGCGTTGCGCGCTTACAATTCTCCACAAAACTAGGTAAGATCTATGTGAGGCGAACTAGATCGCACCAGGCTCTACAGCCTACAGTATAATCCTCAGATCTACCTTCCCTCATATCTTCTTTTCTCAACAGCTTACAAAAACCGGTTCATACATCTAAAAAAAACATTACATATTGCCTACGCTCATGCATAGTTAGAGTCTCCAAAACCTTAACTCAAAAACCTAACCTTCAACTCTCAACCACAACAACAACAACTTCTATATGATACTTTCGTATCTATATTTATACATTTTGGTCTCTTCATCCATTTACAGAATATTACCAAAACCCTAACCCTTCTTACGTTAGGTTTTTCTCCCATGCCCGTGTTGTTCTTCCTCCAGCTGTCGCTTTCCTTTCTGCATGCTTTCTTCCATGCGTGCATGTTGTTCTTTTGCCAGTTTTTACTTCATATTTCCACACTCTTTATTTCCCATGATTTTTCTTCTTTCCACTTCGGTCTGGTGCCAATAGGCCCCCAACACTGACATGTGACATGTCTCGAGTCACCTAGTTGCTCTGTGCTTCCTCGATCTCCTTGGTGATCGTCTGGAACTTTTCCTGCAACTCTGATGCTTTTGTCAGTGCCTGCCCAGTTTTCTCCTTAATGGTGTTGACTGTCTGAGCTTCCACTTCCTCACTCATCAGTCCTGTGCATTCTAGTTTAGTCTGTGCTATCTGTTTTCTAGCTCCTTCTGCCTGCGCAAGTAATTCTACTACCCGTTCCTGCAATGGTTCTATTTGAGCCCGACGCTCCTATTTCTATGTTTGCATAGTGATAAGTTTTGCCTACGTATTCTTCAACTCTTGCATTCCCTTGACCCGTTCTAGAATTGGTATGGTCTTTTATCATTGCTTGAGTTCTTGGATCATTGCATTGATCCTCTCCTCCTCCTTGTCCCAGTGTTGGACCTGTGGATCCTCTTTCAGCCTGGTCCAAAGTTGCACTACTTTATCTAGCAATTCGGCTGTCGTGCTAACCTGTTTTTCTATATCCTGCAGTTGCATTGTTGCTTTCTGCTTCCTTTACTCCTTCACTGCTGGTGGAGTTGTCGGTCTAATCTATCCGCAGAGAGTCTCGATCTCCTTCTAATACTGATCAATTGCCCACACAATCTGGTTGATATTTTCTGTAGCTGGGAGTTCATTTCCTTGCGCAGTGGTTGGAAGTTTCCCAAATATTTCTTCCACTCTGCATTCCAGCTCATTTCTATGTACCTTCTCCTCCTAAGTTTCAGATTTGTCCCGTGCACAAACTGTTTCCAGTGCTTCTCGCTTCTTTGTTGCTTGCTACAACTCGACTAAGTTTTTATGTGCTTGAGACTACATCTTGTGGTTGATGCTAACCTGTAGTTTGTATAATGCTCTTGATGGCATCCATGTAAAGACCAATTGGATATGATCCAAATCCTTCAGTGGTGTATGTCCCACAATTTCATCCATTTGCAGCATGCTAGGATGTATGTAGACCATGGAATGTGGGTGTGGCATCGGAAGAACTGGGTCACATTTTTCTACCTCCACCCTTTTTGTGGTCTGTGTGATCGATGGCTCTATGCTTCTACTACTACTTGTGATCTGGGCTTCCCCAAATTTATTAAGGAGTTGTCCCATTTCTTTCAGTTCCTTCTGCAGCTTATCCCTGTGGTGCATTGCATGATGGAAATCCTCTGCGAGGCAGTGCTGGACCATTCTGGAAATCAACTCATCATCATCCTCTGTGATTGTATAGTCCGGTGGTGGTCGTTGTGCCTTCATTTTTTTGCACGTGCATGCTTCCTGTACTGTTGGTCTCTTAGTTCCCCCTGGTTCTTGTGTGATGGGGTTCGATGCGGTTTCCTATGAAACCTCAGCCTGTTTTCATTGTCCATTGCTCATCTGAATGGTTTCTTTCCTCCCCTTCCGGGTCCCTTGTTGTTCTGAGCCATCCTCTACCTGAGTTGACTTGGTTTGGCCCATTCTTCATTTCTACGGTACTGGGATTTGTGGAGGCTATTTTTTTGCCTACGCAGCCCCTCCTTCTATTGTTTTTCCGGGTACTTCTCTTGGTATGGTTGGAATCCTCCATTCATTAGGACATTCACTGATGATCATGTCAATATCACCCTCGATGACACAGTAGCACATCTGTAGCCATTGTTTACCCAGGTCCTTCCTTGGTTGTATCCACATGGCTTGTCGCCTAGCCCAGAAATTGGTGATGCCCCTGTATCGTGCGATAGCCTCTGGTGTTATTCTCCATGCTCGGTTGATGGCTTCCTATATCTCCCGTAGGTAAGCTTCGAATACGATTCCATTCTCCCTCTTATACTTGGCCAGTGGCGTGGATCTCAGGATGCGATATCTTGCTCATGTTGGTTGTGGTGTGGTACAAAAGATGACATGTTCTGGTTCTCACCATCCCATGAAAGCTATGAGAGTGATCAACCATGAATAATGAAATTATGTACCTGCATGTCTTTGTAGTCTACTTGGAACAAGTTCGACAGGTATGGTGCCCAGCTCATAGAGGTGCTTTCTATACACTGAGCTACAATAGCGATGACTCCTACCGGTACTTCATCTTTGCAGAATTTTCTTAACAGTTTGCAGGCTAAGATTTTTGCACCCAATTGTGTAGCGGCATTGTTGATCCGTTTGATTATAATTCCTCTTGTTCCCCTATCGGTGCCATATTTCTTATTCATCTCTTTTCCCAATGTTTTTTCCTTGGAATTATCGTCCAGAATCAGCATGGGATCCATACCCTGGGTGGGTAGTCCTATTATCTATGCGATAAGTTTGATAGTTATGGGGATGGGTTTGTCCAACTATACATCCCCTCCATGCATAACTGCTAACAGTTGCTTGATGCATGTTGTCGCATATTGGCCTTTTCCAAAGTGTGGTATCTTCAGCAATCCTAGAATTCTTGTTCTGTCCAGTCCAGTTGCCCACTGGTGTGGCTGAGAGATGGTTTCTCCGAGTTGGTTCATGATTATTTTCTGCATAAAGAGCTTTGGTGAAATCTCTATATATTTGGTTTCATCTTCTACGTCATGGTCGGAATACTTGAGCTTCCCGACGTGACCCAATAGCTGTGGGTCCACCTGTACTCCCTCTGGTATGCGAGGTAGCACAATCTCTGCAACTGGTTTTTTTTGAGGTGATCTCAGTATCTGAACTTGGTCCTCCTGTTGTGTTGGTTGGCTCGAAGTTCCAGCAACTCCTGGTTGTTCCCATGTCATCCACTCTGGCCAAGCCCAGGTAGTTCCAGCGGTCTCCTCGGTTGGTTGACCTAAGCCGGGTGCTTGCATCTCGTCTGGTTTCTCCTCTTCTCCCAGATGTTGTGTCGTTCCATTTACTTTCATGGCTCTTCAGTATGTTCCGATTGTACTTCCTGGTGGGTTTCTTCTTCCTTGTTCTGAGGTTCTTGCATCATTTCTACTGTGTTCTGTTCCATGGCCTTTGTTTGTGGTTATGGAATCTCATCTAGTATTGGTATGGACACTGCTGGGATTGCATCTGGCGATGGGATTTCATCAATATCGACGATCTCTGGTGGATGTTGCTCATTTTCTTCCAGTGGTCCTCGTGACCTAGTCTGAACCCTGGTCGATCTGGCTATTTGGCTTGGTTTTGCGAGCTTCGATGTCTGTCGAACGTTTGTTGAGTTCGAATGGCTTCGGTGAGCTCTGTGGTGTCACTTCGTTTGTTCTAGCTGTTGTTTCTCTTTTTCTGTTCTTCTTCCACGAATAGACTAATTGCTTCTATTCTCATGTGTTTTATGGGCTAGTCATGAAGCTTTTTGAGGGTGCTTCCTTCATAATTCAATTAATGCACCATAACTATGGGTTCAATGCATCCATGATGGTTTCATACTTGCCATTACACCTACTATGTCGTCTCCAGTTGGCGCGTTTAATGTGACATCCCATCTATCCTTGCCTTGCTTTAACTTTGCCTCGTGTTGTCTTGTCAGCCTACTTTCATCGATTTTCCTTTTCCCTCTTGTTTACCTTTTCGATATGGACGTTATTTTTTCCCTTTTTGGATTTGTGTTTCATATGCGGCTTGTCCATCATGTTGCGTGTTGTTTTAGGCTGTTTTTTGTATTTTTTTTTTGTTTTTTTTTTTACTGTGCAGTGGGTGGTCGACTATCCTTGTATAGCTTCAATTGGATCCCATTGATCATTCCTATGAGGTATGTGCATGCTATATATTTTAACTGTACAGCTCCTCCGTCCGTGACAGATTTTTCCTCGTATGGTCCTAGCCAATGCATTCTCATATTTTCTGGGTGCTGCAACGATTTACTGTCGTAGAGCAATAATAGATCTCCTTCCTTGAATGTCTTCCTCTTGATATGGCGGTCATGCCAATATTTGTCTCTCGCTTTCTATACTTTTTGATGGAATCCTACCAAGATTCGGTCTTCCTCCATCGACAATAACTAATTCAGTCTTTCCTGTACTACGCCTCATTCTTTCATTTGTGTGATAGCTGCTACACGTAGACTGGGTATTAAAAATTCTAACGGCACTACTACTTCTTGACCATAGACTAGTTTGAATGGTGTGTGGACTGTCAACATTTTGCATGTGGTTCTATACACCCATAATATTGCTGGTACCTTGAGGTCCCAATCGTCCCTATTGACGTTACATATCTTTCTCAAGGCATTCTCTAGAATTTTGTTGAAGGCTTCTACCATGCCATTTGCTTGTGGATGATACAGTGTGATTTTTTGGTGATGAACTTCAAACTCTTCGAGCATCACTAAGATGTTGTTGTTTATGAAGTGCGTTCCTTGGTCCCTCATCAAAATTCTTGGGCACCTGAATCTAGTAATTACCTGTTCAAACAGAAAATGTGCAGCTATCTCTGTGCTGCAATATTTTACTGGTGCGGATTCCACCCATCTTGTTAAGTATTCCATCATGGTGATAATATATCTTGCCCCTTTTCTTTTGGTTGGTGGGTGAATTGGTCCCACAAAGTCTATTGCCCATTTTTCGAATGCCTAAAGTGTCACTTGCAGTCATAGTGGCATCTTGTCCCTTCTGTTGGGTTTGCCTACCCTTTGATAGACATCACATTGCTGACAGTACTCTTTTGAGTCTCTATGGATCATTGGCCACCATAATCCTGCACGTAGTACCTTCTACGTGGTAGCTTTTCCTACGTAATGCCCTCCTGTTATTCCCTCATGGGCTTTTGCTAGAATTCTTGGTCGTTCGTGGTCTAGTACTTATCTTCGTAAGATGCTATCTGTACCCAACTTGTATAGATGTCCTACGATCAATTGATAGTCGGTTGCGCAGAATATCAGGTTCTTCTTCTGTGCAGTGGTATATTATTACAGCACAGTACCTGCTCTCAAGTACTGGATGATCTCTACGAAGTAGTCATCAACAATCTGTACTAAGAATAGTTGTGCATATAGAAAGTTGTCTTCTAGATTCATTGGTTCCTCTCCATTTGTGACCCTCGATAGGTGGTTAGGCCCTACATTCAGTTTTCCTGGTTTAACTATTAACTCAAAGTCAAATTCTTGAAATAGCAATAACCATCGACAGATTCTCCCCCCCCAACACTGGCTTGTTGACTAGGTATTTCAGGGTTGAGTGATCTGTAAACATCTTAAAGTGTTTTCCCAATAGGTAATGTTTGTATTTTTGTAGTGCATAAACCATAGCTAGGCCTTCTCTTTCTGTCGTGTTATAATTTTGTTCTGAGTCTGATAGTTTTCTGCTTGCGAACGCTATCGAGTGATCCAAGTCTCCTGCTCCTGGTTGTGCTAAGATAGCTCCAAGTGCTCTTGCTAATGCATCTACATGTACATGGAATGTCTTTTCCCAATCTGGAAATACTAATATAGGTGTAGTAACCATTTTTTCCTTCAGGGTATCCAGACCATGTTGACATTCATCATTCCATTGGTACTTTGTATCTTTTCTTAAATTTTTCCATTGGTGTTGTGATCTGCGCATAGCCTTTGATAAATTTCCTATAGTATCCTGTGTGTCCTAACGTTGCTCTTAGTTGGCAGACTATTTTTGGTGCTGGTGGGTTAACAATGACTACGATTTTGGCCAAATCCACTAGCAAACCGTGTTTGCATACTATGTGTCCCAATAGTATCCCGAATGGTGTTCCAAATATGCATTTCTTGATATTTAGTGATATATGGCACTGTCTGCATCATTATAACATCAGTCGTAAAACTTCCACATGGTTTTTCAAAATGCCATAAACCGTCCAATCATTCAGGTGTACTTCAAGAAATTGGTGGATGAATTCCTTAAATGCTGATATGACCACTATGGAGAATATTGCAGATGCATTCTTCAATCCAAACGGCATGACTGTATACTAATAAGATCCCCATTCTGTCATGAACGTGGTCTTGTGTCTATCCTCTTGTGCTATCTTAATCTAATGATATCCTGAGAATCCATCGGTGAATGAGTAGGGTTCGTGGCCTCCTACGTTCTCGAGTACTTCATCCATGAATAGTGTGGGGAATGGGTGATGTATGCATGCATCGTTCAACTTCCTCAAGTCGATGCATATCCTGATCCCTCTTCCCCGTTTCTTGTCTTGTACTACCATCGGGCTTATCCATTCTGATTCTTCGACTAGTTCGATGATGTAGGCCTTGAGCATCCTGTCGATCTCATATTTAAATTTTTTTTATAGATGGGGATCAATCTATATGGTTGTTGTTTAATGGGTCTCGCATCAGATCTGAGTGGTATCTTCATTTCTCCTAATTCTCCGACTATTCCTTTCATCTCTGTAAAGGTTGTGGGAAAAAGGTTGTTGTATTCGTGCAACAATTATGTGACACTTTCTAGTGTCTGTTCGTCCCAGTAATCTCCAATGTTGGCCATTTTGGGCTACTCGGCGGTCCCTATGTTAATCTTCTTTATCTTGATTGGCACAGAGATGACCTTTGACTCTAAGGGTGGTCCTTCCACATCTCTCTCACCTTCAACTTCTTCGATCTGAATATCTCATGGATTATCTTCATCCAGTGCTTCCTCCTATACATGGTAGCATGACAATAGTTCCTTGACTATCTGCTTATTTTGTTGTTGTTCCTCTATGGTAACTTCCACTTCCAGTTCTGTGATGAATATGACGTCTCTGATCCGTTTCAGAGTCGTTTCTGTGTTTGGGTTCTCATGCTCGAATGAGAAAGTGACTGTAAAGTTCTGTTGGAGTGTCGCCCATGTCTTGGTTCCTTTGCGCATTTCCTAGTCTGTATACTAGTTCGCTAGTATGCCCTCTAAAGTATGAATGAAGTGGTGAGACCATTCCTCTGGTGGTGTCATTTTCTATAGCGTTTTACACACCTCCAAGTGTTTTGATGGTGTTCCTAGTCCATCATATTTTTGTCGTTTGTTACCTATCTGTTCTGCGTCGAACCTTATGCGCAGTAATTGTTTCCATTGGTACCAATCTATGATAGTCTCTTTGTGCGCATCCCACCATCTTGTGGGTGTAGCCTTTAGTGCTAAATCCAATGCTACCAATCTCTGGTTTCTAATACTTTGTCTTCATATTGTGTCAAGAAAGTTTCCAAATCATTTAGCTCGTGAAAACTAGGTGGTGCTCAGATTTTCGTGCCAATCCACCTTACTACATGGTCTATTCTTGCACACCTTCTCATGGATACTTCATGTAGTCATTGCTTCCAGTTTTCTAACCCAATGTGTGAGTCTATTTTTCATGAAGTAATGCTCCGCCAATTGAGTACCCCATCTACAGTTGGGTTTATATAGTCTGCATCGCGCGTAGTTGTTTTGTACAACTGGTTGATCTCTTCTAAATCCAGACAAGTGGGTTCTACGAACCTATCGCCTTCTAATGGGTCTAGTGGGGCTATAACCCTATAGACTCCCAACTCAAATGTTATTTTTCTAGTTTTTAAGTTAATTATGTCCTGGTTGTCGAACGCCCAATCCAGACCAAGTAGAGTTGGGTAAGGTGTTGTGTCATCTACTATTTCGATGACTTCAAAGTCTGCCTTAGTGTGCACATCATCCAGATCTACCATTACTCCTTTCAGTCTACCTATTGGTAGGACTCGATGTTGATTTTCTAGCTTTAATTGAATAGTTGAGTATCCCAGTGTAGGTTCTCCCATGCATTGCCATGTAGTTTTTCGTAGTACATTCACTTCGGATCCTAAATCTAGTATAATATCTCCCATATTGAAATCCCCAATGTTAGTATTTAGTCTAAATTCCCTACTTGTTCTTCTTCTTGTGTGTAGGTGGTTGACAGCTTTCAATTCTGGCTTCTACTCCGTCTCGCTGCTACATTTTTCTAGGATGTTTTGCAATATTTTGACAAATGAAGGATCAATTAACATTTTGATGCATGATTGCAAAAAGTCTTTGATAGTACTTACTTATTCCTTAGGTTGTATTCTGTTGGTATGGTCCAGTGATGGCGACATTTCATATTTTGGGGCTTCCTTGCTCTGTTGTGTAGTTAGCGCTATGTCCTCCTTCTGGAATTCTTGTCAGGATTCTGTAAAGGTATCCTTCTCCTTATGTGTATCGAACTGCTTATTGGGGTCAGTGTTCTTCTTTACCCATTGGTTCTGCGCTATTTCCTGTCGAAATGTGTCATTTCCTATTTTTGTTCCTCCTCGAGTGACTATGTTGATGTTTCGTCCATCATCCCTTGCTTCGACTGAAATCCACTGAACATTCTAGTTATTTTGATTCCTTTTTCCTAGATTTTTATGAGTAATGTCGGACATTCCTCTGTATCGTGGTCTAATGCACGACAATACATATAGCTCGCTGGTGGCAGTGGGCACTCCCGTGCATAATGTCTTGGTTGCTGGTAATTGTGACATGTGAGTGGTCCTCTACCATATCTAAAACCTCCTCTGGCTCTTCCTGCTCCTCTATAAGTTGTGTGATCACCTCGTGGCGCATTATACTGTGGTCCCTGATTATACTGCGCAGTATTGTACTTGGTTGTGCCAGGTTGTACTGCAGTTGTGCGTTATTGTAAGGTTGCGGTGCAGTATTATACTGTTGCTGCATAGTGGTGTATGGGGCTGGGGCTTGATTGAACTATGGTGTTGCCTGCCCAGTCATCATTTCTTCCTGCACCCTGTATGCGTCTGATGTTCTTTCTCGCATCAACTCCATAGTTTTGCAATCTTTGTCGTCATGGCCAACTGACTTACAAAAGGCGCAATATGACTTCTTTAAGACTGTTTGGTATTTCTGCATCATTGTGCAATGGTAAGGGTCGTGACCTGGTTTCTTTCATATTTTGCACCATAATCCTCCCTGTGGTAGCGGGTTTGGCATCCCCGTCTCCATATACTATGCGAATTTTGGGCATTCATTCTTATGGTGTCCTTCCGTCCTGTAGGTAGTGCACCAAACGACTTCTCGTTTGTCCTTGTTCTTATTTTGGTTCAGATGAAATGCTAAGTTCTTCAGATCCTCCTTCAGTTATTCAATAGCTGGGTCCGTCTGTTGCTACTGATTCTTTTCCAATTGCAAGGCTTCCTATAGAGCCTCTGCCTGCATCTGAAACTTATGTTGTCATAATGGATATTTTAAGTGTGGGAGTAGTGAGTTGAAAAATAGGTGTCGATTTTGCATATCAGTCATAAGGTATTTTAACTTTCCTTTTAATTGCTTGAATCTTTGATCAATCTCCCATACCAATTCTCCTGGTTTCTATATTATTTCAATCATCTCATTCATGTACTGATCCTCTGAGCTCGGCTTCTGGAAATCATTTATCAATAGTTTCTTAATGTCATCCAGTATCCTTGTCGTCCTAGGAACACTATTCATGTCTAGACTCATGTACCAGTCTAGTGTGCGGTCTCTTAGCATGATCGCTAGCTGCGCAAGTTTGGTGTCTTCATCAGTGATTTTCTTTGCTTCCCATATCTTTGTGCAAATGAAAAAATGATTCTCAGGGTATTTTGTTGCTTCTCCTTGAAACTCTGGTAATCTGATAGTAGGATTGTGTCCTGCCATTCCAAATACTGAGCTACTCCCTCCTCTGCACGGTGTAGATATTTGACTGAGGTTGCCTAAACTGACTCCTCTGGTTGTTTCTCCTTGTGTATATGTACTCCCTGCTTTCAGACTTCCTTCAAACTTTGGTTGTCTAAACAGTGGTGTTCTCTTTGGTGTATTGGTCTTATGTGGGTTTATGGGTTCCACACTGAAATTAATATGAAAGGGATGGCTCCCTTCTCCTCCTGTTCTTGGGCCTCTTGTTTTCCTCTCATGCGTGGCATGCAGGATTTCCTCAATATGCTCCACAGCCTAGAGATCCTCTACCTCTTCCTCATCGTTGGCCAAGCCCTGCCTCTCAACTACGACTCTCTTCTTGGTATTCACCTTATATTGTTAGGGTACTCCACTACGTGTTGTTCCTGATGACGCCAAGATCCACTTAAGCTAGTCGTCATCCATCAAGATCAGTTCCAAGGGTTTCTCCTCCTTCTTCTCTTTATCCTTCCCTCCTTCCATTCCTCCTGTCTCTGTCAGTGCTTCCCCCCTTCCCCCATGCGCACAGGGAAGTCTAACTGTCTGATTCCATTGTCATTACACCTTTGTTATATAGCAATATCTTGATATAAGTATATAGTGATCGAATGTACCTTCCTATGGGTCCTCATAGGAACTCTTGCTTGGCTATGCTGTATGACTTTGCTGTGTCTACCACAAATTCTGTGATAAAGCCTACCACAATACTCTCAAGCCAAAAGTCGACTGCGCGGGTAAATTTGTTTTTCACCTGCTGCAGCTGTTGGATCTGTACTGGAGTCCAATCTAGCTGTCGAATCCAGTTCGTCGCATGGTTATCCTTTAAACTTAATATCCACTCCTGTAGTAGATGCGGAAAATCACAGAAAAAGACTTTGTGTAAATCCGTAAATATGTATTTATCCAGGTATCTATGCAGTGTGATTCTAGGGTTGCTATTGTCTTTTTGTGCAAACTATAGCTCTTTAGTTCTCAACCAGCCCTCGATTTCTTCTCCCGTGGGGTTCCAAGGTCTCAACATTCCCTTCTACCAGCTCATTGCTCTTTTGTTCCGCTCCTTTGGTTCTTGTCCACTCTATCTCATCTACTCAGTCCTCTCTTGTTCCTCTTAATATGAAAATGGAACCATTTGTTGGTTAGTGATTCCCTTCTCGGGTTTTTTGAGTTATAGACTTAGGGTTCATGTCATTCAGGGTTCCAACAAATCCTCTAAAACTATTGTCCCTCCTAGTAAACCAGAATGCAACACAACACCCAGAAGGTACTACGCAGTCTCACCCGAGATAGCTTTAAATGGGTGACTGTAAGACTCAGGTGTTTAAAGCCTATGAAAGAGTAGGGGATAGGGGTTTCTTGGTTAAGGCCCTGTACTGTGAGATGTGAATCTAATCTACTTTTTCCTTGAAGTCACATACGTATATTTCATAGTTATTCCCGACAAAGTATGAATAGATTCATAACAATGTATTAACTCATTCATCAAGATTAACCATTAATTGCTGAAAGAAAGTAGAGACATGCATACATTCAACACATTACGCAAGTATTACCATGGTTCACCCCATCCTGGGTTACGTCCACAAAGATTTGGCTCTTGGCTCTTTTATTATGATAGTTCTTCATTTCCGGCGTCACGCGCTTACAATTCTCCACAAAACTAGGTAAGATCTATGTCAGGTGAACTAGATCACACCAGGCTCTACAACCTATAGTCTAATATTAAGATCTACCTTCCCTCGTATCTTATTTTCTCAACATCTTATGAAAATCAATTCATACAGCTAAACAAACCATTACATATCGCCTACGCTCATGTGTAGTTAAAGTCTCCAAAACCTTAACCCAAAAACCTAACCTTCAACTCTCAACCACAACAACTTCTATATGATACTTTCATATCTATATTTATACATTTCAGGATCTTCAGCCATTTATAGAATATTACCAAAACCCTAACCCTTCTTACGTTAGGTTTTTCTCCCATGCACGTGTTATTCTTCCTCCAGTTGTCGCTTTCCTTTGTGCATGCTTTCTTGCATGCACACGTGCTATTATTTTTCCATTTGTTACTTCAGATTTATGCACGCTTTGTTTCCCACGATCGTTCTTATTTCCACTTTGGTCTGGTGCCAACAGGGACTCAAAACAACTCTGAAAGTTCAGGACCCGAAAAACTGCCAAAAATAGTAAATTGTGCTACAATTAAGGAAACTGGAAAACTGAAAGAAACAATGGTGGTGTCCAAGTGGAATAGGCGGGTGGCCATCAATATCCACTTGGATCATTAAGTTCCCCATCAAACAAAGGTAGGTACTTATAGTGCTTTGGAGGAAAATCATGAAGGATGTGAGGTAATTTTAAAGGATTGTATCTATGTTGAATGTTGGACGGTGTTGGATCAAGTACAAGAGGTGAGACATCAACCTTGGTTTCATGAGGCTCATCAACTTGGATATGGTCATCACATGGCTCAGATGGAAGCTTTTGATCAAAATCAATGATAAATTGAGGAGATATATGTACAACTTTAGGAGGAGGATATACAATTGCAAGATTCTCATGATCATCATTTGAATGCAGCAGGTAAAGAAAATTTGTTTAGCATGTTCAGGGAACGACAAAAGGTACGTAGTAAAAAAAAATATTATGTCTTGGAAAAAAATCAACTTTAGGTACTTGTTTTCTCCCATGATGTCCTTTCATAGCTCTGTCAATGGATCTTGTCCTCCAGTGGAGTCTCTGAATCACATTTGAATTTTGATTGGAGTCGCCAATAAAATCTTCATGCTACTGAGTCTTTGGACAGTGGAGTCGCCATCAAAATTTTGAATTCTAGATTCTTGAAAATGGAGTCGCCAGGTGAATGATGTACAACCTTTTTGTGTCTGAATACTTTTCACCATGAGTACTCAAATCTAATCTTTATCATTTCTCCTAGGGAAGATTTCAGCTTCTCTCCCCGGCAATAGTGCCAGAATGTTAGCACTCTGTAAATTTGTCTGGATGATAGACAAATGACAGAGGTAATTGTTTCAACCAAATTTAGAGCTGGGAACTACCCTACTCAGCTCAGAGAGGGCTCTCTCATGTCACTTGATGTTTCTTTGGAAATCGATGGCTAGATTTAGTTTGTTTTGGGGGTTTTTATAAAGTTGTTGGCAAGGAAGGGGAGGGACACTCAGGGCTATGGAGTCAAAATTCCGAAAATGAATGAAAACAATGACTGGCCAATAGAACTCTCCAGAGGATAAAGGATAAATGAGGCAATAAATTTGAGTTGTAAATTGAAATTTGGAGAGTGTAAGAGTAAAGGGGAAAAACAAGTGATGACATCAGAGCATTAATGAAATCAATTCTGAATTGGTTAGGAAGAAATACACACTTTTTAAATTGCTTCAGCTGAGAGCATCACAAGATGAATTTTGGGCCTTTGACTATCCAATTTAAACATAAGATAGTGTAAATGAAATTAAAGAACATGGGAAATACATACAATGAGAGAATAAAAAACTCATATCACCGCCATTAGAATCTTTTCATGGAGACTTCAAAAGATTATGCATATGTATTCCATTCATCTCCAGAAAAATTACAATATAGTTCAGAACAACTAGAATTGTGCCCTTTCACTTCTGCCAACCATTAATACATTGGGAACTTCTAATACTTACACAATTCAAGTTCCTTTAGTTAGAAACTGATTACAATAGTTGAACTGAAACGTTTCAGCTTTTAAATCTTAGTACAATGATTACAAATGTCACTTTTCATAAAAACGTTTCATGATCCAACTGTGGATTCCTCGAATGCTTCAACTCCTTTCTCTGCCCCATTCTCTTTGAAATGTCACTTGTATTCTTTCAAATCTAATTTCATTTATCCATATTCTCCTTAAATATTTGTGAATAATATATTTGAACAAAAATAGTTCCCAAATATTTTTTATCCTGTAGAATTAAATTTCCATATTTTAACTCATGCCTGTGGTTTTGAAAAACCATTTATTGCTTGTTTCTCGTCATTTTGAAAACCATGTCTTGTTTTTCCCAATTTACTAATTCATTGTGAAAACCATTTACTGTGTCTTGTTTTTTCCAATTTACCATTTCACTGTGAAAACCATTTACTGGTTTGTTTCCCATGGTTTTGAAAACCATGTCTTGGTTACCATCTTTGGTAAACTACTTTTAATCTTCCTCTTTTAATTATGTAAAACCTTTGGATAAAAAAATTATCCAAATATTCCTTTCATGTGCATCTTCCGATTTAATTATTTTCCATGGAAATAAACATTAATCTCTTTAATTTGTAAAATTTAAATTTTACCTCTGTAAAACTTTTTCACCATGAGGAAGAATTTCATTTATTGGAAATTCTATAATTATTATTGAAACACACTCCTGGAAAATATGCCGCACATAAACCATATGATAAATAGTTTCATTTATTATTTTGGGCTTGGGAGGAGTGGTTTTACTCCACACCACTTTTACCTCCGAAATGCATCACGTAAGAACACATCTCCCCGACCAAAAACCACGGGTTAAATTTCAGCCCACCTTCAAATAATTACCTCTGTTTACTTTCAACCCCTGAAATGTATATGTGCCCTCCATCCACCCTTTGACTTTTGAATGTTAAAAATTGATATTCATGCCCATGATTTGACATGAGATCATGAATTAAATATTGGATTAAATATTAATATAAATGTTTTAATATAAAAATATTTGTATTAATAATAATAAACACTTTTTCCATTTTCTAAGGACTTTGGGCATATGAGGCTTATCACATAACTTTGTGGATAGGATAAGGGTGCTTAAGCTTAATAAAAGGAATTGTTTTAATTTTCAACAGAAATATGATAATAAGGGTAAAAATGAATGAGGTGATGGAACCGAGGGATTTAGATAAGCTTTAAGGCTAGATATAGGTTTGGGATATTTTCCAATTTTTTACTCATGGAGGACATGACTATTTTGGATGATCAATTCAGTGAAGGATTTAGGTGATGGGAGCTTGACGGAGCTGGTGAAAAAGTTTTAAAATATGAGTGGAAAGATAGCACACGAACAAGATGCTTTGGAAAAATTAATGCAAATTAGCATGTGATAACAGAACTCATAACCAATATAACATGACATGTTTTTAAATTT
Source organism: Picea sitchensis (assembly GCA_010110895.2). Lineage (NCBI taxonomy): Eukaryota > Viridiplantae > Streptophyta > Pinopsida > Pinales > Pinaceae > Picea > Picea sitchensis. Next base: position 96,699 of record SNQJ01S0067825.1, on the reverse strand, counting down.
CATATTATTACATTTCAAGGATTAAATGGCCTTTGTATACCCAAGGCCCTCTATCTTTACATATAAATTCAAATATTGAATTTTAAATAAGGGATTTCTTACCTCAATGTTGACCCAAAAATATGCTTTGGGCTCAACATGGTGTTTTACACAGTTACTTCTCCATAAACGCCCCTTGGTGCTATGGTTCTATTCAAAGACAGTGGCAGGGATCATAGTTATTATGGCCTCTGCCCTTGAAAGAGTATCAGTTGGTTGCCTTCAAGGAGTTGTGGGCCTTCCCATGAATTTTCTTACTCATGTCAAGGTTGTTCGATTCATGGAATACAACACTCCCATGTGGTAGGAATCAGGACAAGCTCTTCAATGGGCTATCATGAGCTTGACTACGAATCAGTATGACCCCATACAAGGGACGCAAAGTCAACGTCACCTGAACGTCCAAAACCAATAGCTGTGACTTCCTATTCTGATTATGTTCAGATTATGGTCTCAAAAGGAAAATCAAACCCAAACATGGTGTAGGACAGTGTGAGACCTTTCCAACAGTATATCCCATGCTTGGTTTCGACCCCCGGTTGGTAAGAACGAGCTTTTGCAAGTTCATGACCAGTTTCAGACACTAAATTGGTTGCAGTGCTTAAGGATTTAAAATTGGTGGGTAAAGAGTTATAAGTCAGAGATTCAAAAATGCCACATTGTAATAGACTCAAACACCTTTCCAACGAAGTCTCATTTGCCACATTTTGACCTCGGATGGCCTGGTTTGAGCTATCACATGTTGGTCAATGATTTTAGGCAAAAGGGGGCCACCAGCTCACATGGTAGGGTTTCATAATAGCTAATACAATCATCAATGACCCCAACACAAAAATCTATTTTCATATCATTGAATTAATCGTCTATACCTTTCTGATGGTACATCATTTTCCTCGATTGGATATCGTATGGCGATTTGGCACCTTTCGCAAGATTGGGTGTCATGTGGGCCCACCAGCAAGTCAGGGGTTTTAAGTGGCCACTGTTTCGGGATGAATTTGAGGACTGAGGTGGAATTATCTCAATTTGTTGATGGTATATTCCCAATGGACTTGTCGATACCTTTCCAACGATGTGACTTTCGTCCAATTCTGACTCCGTCTCACCGGACAACATTTTTGGGCTAAGTCAGCAGCAGCAGGGTCAAAGTCAAAGTCAAAGTCAAACTTTGACTTGCACATTTTTCCAAGAAATATTAAAAAATTAATTAAATATTATATTAAATATTTTCAGAAAATTGGAAAATATGGGAGGAGGCATGTAGCCTCATGCAAATTTTGGGGAAATTGTTTTTTTTTTTAAATTGAAAAAAAATCAAAACTCACCCTTCTCCCCTCTCCCAAGCCATTTTGACAGTTTGGCCAAAGGGGGGGAGATCTACAACAGGAATTCATGGTAGCAGAGGGAGGTTTTTAGGGCAGCAGTTACAACTCTACAGTGGGCAGCCAACTTCCATGCAATAATCTTCAAACAAATTAACCAGGTAACCCATCAATCCTATTTCCAAAAAAAAAAAAACTAAGGAAAATTGTGTTGGTTGTGTTAAGGTCCTGCATGAAGAAATGTTGTTTTTACCCTCAATTTGGTATTGCTTTGCCTTGGTCCAAGTGTGATGTTGCTTCTTGGTTTCTAAGTTCAAGTTTATGTGCGCGCCAAAAGATGCAAAGGAGAGGTGATTCAAACCTCTCTTGGGCACCAGGCCCAAGCCTCCATGGCTCGTTTAGATTTTTTTAAATTATGAAGTTATTTTCTTAAGATTGCAGGCATGGGCATGTCACTGGGAAGCCCTGGGATTTGAACCCCAATCCTCCCCCTTCTCCTTTGCCCAGAAAATTCAAGAATTGCCCAGAATTTCAAATAGAGGGCAGGGGGTTTGAACCCAAAACCTCCCATCCAATTTTATTACCAAAAACCCACTTTGCCCAAAGTTTTAAAATTTTAATTTTTGGGGAGTGGCTGGCCACCTATCCACCACCTGGGTGCCACCACCACCCCCTCTGCGTGCATGCTTCTCCTCCACTCCTCCCCTCTCGGCCTCCTGCGTACACCCTCCCAAACCCCCTACCTCCACCTTTGCTCCCTCCCTTTGCGCGCACCAACCCTCACTCCACCACTCCTACGCCTACACGCTCCCCCATAACTTCCCTCCTTGGCACCCTCCTCCTCCATTTCTGCAACTCCACCTCCATGCCCATTCCCCACTCTACGCATGCCCTCACCTCCATTCCCCC
>SNQJ01S0067825.1:80539-92754 GCA_010110895.2 Picea sitchensis | reverse complement strand
GGGGGGGGGGGGGTCCGGAATAGAAGGCACATCTCTTCGACGGTCCTGATTGGAGTGCCCGGATCAACGATGCTCAAGGCTATTCTGGACCCCCCTGCCTTTCTACCTTTAAGCCAAGGGGGGGGGTCTGGAATCGGACGCGCAACTTCCCAACGGCCGAGATCCAAGCACCCGAATCAACGGCGCTCGCTTGATCCCATCCTTCTCAGCTACTCTATGTTTAACCAACGTGGGCCCTTCCCCCATTATGTCATATTCCGGAGCCACCTTTCCCTTGCTGCCATGTGTCATCTGTCCTTCTCCACTCTTTAGTCCAGGTGGTCCTTTCCCCATCTCATCATCCACTCACGACCTGTCATGTGTCCCGCTCCCCTCCACGTCAGCCTCCCACTAAAATGTGCCCATCATGTCTCCTCTCCTGCCTCCTCTGCTTATCTCCTTTCTCCATGTGTCTCCCCTGTAACCTCTCTCTCCCCCTCATCTCTTCATGTCTCGCCCTCATAGCTTTGGCGCCACTATTCCTTTCATGCACCCCATTCGTCGCGCTGGCCTCCACATCTATCCATCAGGCCGTTCAGCTAATCTAGGTGGCAGCATGAAGGGTCGTCCACGTCCTCAAGGTGCCGAGTTGGCCGGACCATCCTCAATCCCAAGGAAGTAGTTATTGAAGCGGTTGGTGGTGGTTAGACATCATCTCCGCCATAATGGGAAAGTTCGGTGACGAATTAAAGGCACGTCGATTCACCCACGGAGCTGTCAGAAGTTTGATTGCATCTGTCGTTGGTGCACGATTATTCAAAGATTGCAGGTGCAGATTGTCAGAAGCCATGAAGATACAATGTGTTTAATGCGACGTCTCGGTTTTGTTGTTGTTGTTGTTTTGAGTATATGTAGGCATTTTCACCATTTTGGTATGGATCGATGGTAGAGCGAAGCTCCCGACTGTAAAGTTTTAACAACCATTCTGGTTTCCTGGTTATACATCTGTGTTTGAGATTTCTTGTTTTATGACAAACAGTTTTCCTTTTCCATCTATGTTTCGTCTCATGCCAGAGATTTCATGATCGAATGCTTCGAATGAACTAGCACAGTTATGTTATGATAAATGATTTATTGTTGCATTACTATTTTCTCTGGTTTCCTGCGTTTGGGTGTAAGAAGATCTTGCCTTCAGATGCCTGCTCTCACAGTCTGTTAGGAACCTGACGTTTTAAACGGTCCCTTGCACTCTTCTTATACAAGTCTTCCACCTACTCACCCTTATTACAACTCATTGTTTGGGGTTTCTCTAAGACCTCACTCGCTCATGCATGCCTGGCCTAGTTTCAGAGTTGAGACGATATTGTTCTGAGTTTTCTTCCATTTGATCACCCCTTCATAAACAAATCGTGACATAAAACTGATGGGTGTCAGGCTCAGCTCCTGCAAGTAATCCAGGAGTGACTTCTGACGCTAACAGTTACCTATCTATTCTGTGCCAAACCTTATGCGCAGTAATTGTTTGCATTGGTACCAATCTGTGATAGTCTCTTTCTGCACACCCCACCATCTTGCGGCTGTAGCCTTTATTGCTAAATCCAATGCTACCAATCTCTGGTTTCTAATACTTCGTCTTCATATTGTGTCAAGAATGTTTCCAAATCATTTAGCCCTTGAAAACTAGGTGGTGCTCTGATTTTCATGCCAATCCACCTTACTGCACGGTCTATTCTTGCACACCTTCTCGTGGATACTTCGTATAGTCGTTGCTGCCAGTTTTCTAACCCGATGTCTGAGTCTATTTTGCATGAAGTAATGCTAAATCCCCACCATCTTGCGGGTGTAACCTTTAGTGCTAAATCCAATGCTACCAATCTCTGGTTTCTAATACTTCGTCTTCATATTGTGTCAAGAAAGTTTCCAAATCATTTAGCCCATGAAAAATAGGTGGTGCTCTAATTTTCGTGCCAATCCACCTTACTGCACGGTCTATTCTTGCACATCTTCTCGTGGATACTTCGTGTAGTCATTGCTGCCAATTTTCTAACCTGATGTCTGAGTCTATTTTGCATGAATTAATGCTCCACCAACTGAGTACCCCGTCTGCAGTTGGGTTTATATAGTCTGCATCGCGCGCAGTTGTTCTGTACAACTGGTCGATCTCTTCTAAATCTAGACAAGTGGGTTCTACGAACCTATCGCCTTCTAATGGGTCGAGTGGGGCTATAACCCTATAGTCTTCCGACTAAAATGTCATTTTTCTGGTTTTTAAGTTAATTATGTCCTGGTTGTCGAACGCCCAATCCAGACCAAGTAGCATCGGGTAAGGTGTTGTGTCATCTACTATTTCGATGACTTCAAAGTCTGCCTTAGTGTGCACACCATCCAAATCTACCATTACTCCTTTCAGTCTACCTATTGGTAGGACTCTATGTTGATTTGCTAGCTTTAATTGAATAGTTGAGTATCCCAGTGTAGGTTCTCCCATGCATTTCCATGTAGCTTTTCATAGTACATTCACATCGGATCCTAGATCTAGTATAATATCTCCCATATTGAAATCCCCAATGTTACCATTTAGTCTAAATTCCCTACTTGTTCTTCTTCTTGTGTGTAGGTGGTTGACAGCTTTCAGTTATGTCTTCTGTTTCGTCTCGCTGCTACATTTTTCTAGGATGTTTTGCAATATTTTGACAGATGAAGGATCACTTAACATTTTGATGCATCATTGCAAAAATTCTTTGATAGTACTTACTTACCCCTTAGGTTGTATTCTGTTGGTATGGTTCAGTGATGGCGACATTCCATATTTTGGGGCTTCCTTTCTCTATTGTGTAGTCGGTGCTATGTCCTCCTTCTAGAATTCTTGTCAGGCTTCTGTAAATATATCCTTCTCCTTATGCGCATCGAACTGCTTCTTAGGGTCAGTGTTCTTCTTTACCCATTGGTTTTGTGCTAGTTCCTGTCGAAATGCATCATTTCCTATTTTCGTTCCTCCTCAAGTGACTATGTTGATGTTCTGTCCATCATCCCTTGCTTCGGCTGAAATCCACTAAACATTCTGGTTATTTTGATTCCTTTTTTCCTAGATTTTTATGAGTAATGTCAGACATTCCTCTGTATCATGGTCCGATGCGCGACAATACATATAGGTCGCTGGTGGCAGTGGGCACTACCGTGCATAATGTCCTGGTTGCTGGTAATTGTGACATGTGACTGGTCCTCTATCGTATCCGAAACCTCCTATGGCTCTTCCTACTCCTCTATAAGCTGTGTGATCACCTCGTGGTGCATTACACTGCGCAGTATTGTACTTGGGATATGTCGGGTTGTACTACAGTTGTGCGTTATTATAAGGTTGTGGCGCAGTATTATACTTCTACTGTGTAGTGTTGTATGGGGTTGGGGCTTGATTGAACTGTGGTGTTGCCTGCCCAGTCATCATTTCTTCCTGTACCCTGTATGCGTCTGATGTTCTTTTTTGCATCAGCTCCATAGTTCTGTAATCTTTGTCGTCATGGTCTACTGACTTACAAAAGGTGCAATATGAGTTCTTTAAGATTGTTTGGTATTTCTGCATCATCGTGCATTGGTAAGGGTCGTGACTTGGTTTCTTTCATATTTTGCACCATAATCCTCCTTGTGGTAGCGGGTTTGGCATCCCCGTCTCCATATACTGTGCGAATTTTGGGCAGTCATTCTTACGGTGTCCTTCTGTCCTGCAGGTAGTGCACCAAACAACTTCTCGTTTTTCCTTGTTCTTATTTTGATTCAGCTGAAATGTTAAGTTCTTCAGATCCTTCTTCAGTTATTCGATAGTTGGGTCTGTCTGTTGGTACTGATTCTTTTCCAATTGCAAGGCTTCCTGCAGAGCCTCTACCTGCATCTAAAACTTATGTTGTCATAATGGATATTTTAAGTGTGGGAGTAGTGAGTTGACAAACGGGTGTCGATGTTGCATATCAGTCATAAGGTATTTTAACTTTCCTTTTAATCACTTGAATCTTTGATCAATCTCCCATACCAATTCTCCTGGTTTCTGAGTTATTTCAATCATCTCGTTCATGTACTGATCCTCTGAGCTCGGCTTCTAGAAATCATTTATCAATAGTTTCTTAATGTCATCTAGTGTCCTTGTCGTCCTAGGAACACTGTTCATGTCTAGACTCATGTACCAGTCTAGTGTGTGGTCTCTTAGCGTGATCGCTAGCTGCGCAAGTTTGGTGTCTTCATCAGTGATCTACTTTGCTTCCCAGATCTTTACGCAAATGAAAAAATGATTCTCAGGGTCTTTTTCTACTTCTCCTCGAAACTCTGGTAATCTAATAGTAGGATCGTGTTTTGCCATTCCAAATACTAAGCTACTCCCTCCTCTGCGCGGTGTAGATATTTGGCTAAGGTTTCCTGAACTGGCTCCTTCAGTTGTTGCTCCTTGTGTAGATGTACTCCCTGCTTTCGAACTTCCTTTGAACTTTGGTTGTCTAAACGGTGGTGTTCTCTTTGGTGTATTGGTCTTACATGGGTTTATGGGTTCCACACTGACATTAATATGAAAGGGATGGCTCCCTTCTCCTCCTATTCTTGGGCCTCTTGTTTTCCTCTCATACGTGGTGTGCAAGATTTCCTCAATATGCTCCATAGCCTAGATATCCTCTACCTCTTCCTCATCGTTGGCCAAGCCCTCCCTCTCGGCTACGAATCTCTTCTTGGTATTCACCTTATATTGGTAGGGTGCTATGCTACGTGTTGTTCTTGATGACACCAAGATCCACTTAAGTTGGTCGTCATCCATCAAGATGAGTTCCAAGGGTTTCTCCTCCTTCTTCTCTTTATCCTTCCCTCCTTCCATTCCTCCTGTCTCTTTCAGTGCTTCCCCCCTTCCCCCATGTGCACAGGGAAGTCTAGTTGTATGATTCCATTGTCATTACACCTTTGTTATATAGAAGTATACAGTGATCGAATGTACCTTCATATGGGTCCTCATAGGAACTCTTGCTTTGCTACGCTGTATGACTTTGCTGTGTCTACCGCAAATTCTGTGATAAAGCCTGCCACAATACTCTGAAGCCAAAAGTCGACTGCGCGGGTAAATTTGTTGTTCACCTGCTGCAACTGTTGGATATATACTGGAGTCCAATCTAGCTATCGAATCTAGTTTGTCACATGTTTATCCTTTAACCTTAATATCCACTCCTGTAGTAGATGCGGAAAATCACAGAAAAAGACTTTGTGTAAATCCGTAAATATGTATTTATCTAGGTATCTACGCAGTGTGATTCTAGGGTTTCTATTGTCTTTTTGTGCAAACTATAGCTCTTTAGTTCTCAACTAGCCCTCGATTTCTTCTCTCATGGGGTTCCAAGGTCTCAACATTCCCTTCTACCAGCTCATCGCTCTTTTGTTTCGCTCCTTTGGTTCTTGTCCACTCTATCTCATCTACTTAGTCCTCTTTTGTTCCTCTTAATATGACAATGGAACCATTTGTTGGTTAGTGATTCCCTTCTCGGGTTGTCTGATTTATAGAACCAGGGTTCATGTCATTCATGGTTCCAACAAATCCTCTAAAACTATCTTCCCTCCTGGTAAACCAGAAGGCAACACAACACCCATAAGGTACTGCGCAGTCTCACCCGAGATAGCTTTAAATGGGTGACTGTAAGACTCAGGTGTTTACAGCCTATGACAGAGTAGGGGATAGGGGTTTCTTGGTTAAGGACCTATACTGCAAGATGTGAATCTAATCTACTTATTCCTTGAAGTCGCATATGTATATTTCATAGTTATTCCCGGCAAAGTATGAACAGATTCATAACAATGTATTAACTCATTCATCAAGATTAACCATTAATTGTTGAAAGAAAGTAGAGACATGCATACATTCAACACATTATGCAAGTATTACCATGGTTCACCCCATCCTAGGTTATGTCCACAGAGATTTGTCTCTTGGCTCTTTTATTATGATATTTCTTCATTTCCGACGTCGTGCGCTTACAATTCTCCACAAAATTGGGTAAGATCTATATGAGGTGAACTAAATCACACCAGGCTCTACAGCCTACAGTCTAATATTCAGATCTACCTTCCCTTGTATCTTATTTTCTCAACATCTTACAAAAATCGATTCATACAGCTAAACGAACCATTACATATCGCCTACTCTCATGTGTAGTTACAGTCTCCAAAACCTTAACTCAAAAACCTAACATTCAACTCTCAACCACAACAACTTCTATATGATACTTTCATATCTATATTTATACATTTCGGGCTCTTCATCCATTTATAGAATAATACCAAAACCCTAACCCTTCTTACGTTAGGTTTTTCTCCCATGCGCGTGTTGTTCTTCCTCCAGCTGTCGCTTTCCTTTGTGCACGCTTTCTTGCATGCACGCGTGTTGTAATTTTTCCATTTGTTACTTCAGATTTCCACACACTTTATTTCCCATGATCGCTCTTATTTCCACTTCATCCTGGTGCCAACAGGGCCTCAAAACAACTCTGGAAGTTCAGAACCCAAAAAAACTGCCAAAAATAGTAAATTGTGCTACAATTAAGGAAACTGAAAAAACTGAAAGAAACAATGGTGGTGTCCAAGTGGAATAGGTGGGTGGCCATCAATATCCACCTGGATCATTAAGTTCCCCATCAAACATAGGTAGGTACTTATAGTGCTTTGGAGGAAAATCATGAAGGATGTGAGGTAATTTTAAAGGATTGTATCTATGTTGAATGTTGGAGGGTGTTGGATCAAGTACAAGAGGTGAGACATCGACCTTGGTTTCATGAGACTCATCAACTTGGCTGTGGTCATCACATGGCTCAGATGGAATCTTTTGATCAAAATCAATGTTAAACTGAGGAGATATATGTACAACTTTAGGAGGAGGATATACAATTGCAAGATTATCATGATCATCATTTGAATGCAACAGGTAAACAAAAATTTGTTTCGCATGCTCAGGGAAGGACAAAAGGTACTTAGTAAAAAAAAATATTATGTCTTGGAAAAAAATCAACTTTAGGTACTTGTTTTCTCCCATGATGTTCTTTCATAGCTCTGTCAATGGATCTTGTCCTCCAGTGGAGTCTCTGAATCACATTTTAATTTTGATTGGAGTCGCCAATAAAATATTCAAGATACTGAGTCTTTGGATAGTGGAGTCGCCATCAAAATTTTGAATTCTAGATTCTTGAAAATGGAGTTGCCAGGTGAATGATGTACAACCTTTCTGTGTTTGAATACTTTTCACCATCAGTACTCAAATCTAATCTTTATCATTTCTCCCAGGGAAGATTTCACCTTCTCTCCCCGGCAACAGCATCAGAATGTTAGCACTCTGCAAATTTGTTTGGATGATAGACAAACAACAGAGGTAATTGTTTCAACCAAACTTAGAGCTGGGAACTACCCTACTCAGCTCAGAGAGGGCTCTCTCATGTCACTTGATGTTTCTGTGGCAATCGATGGCTAGATTTAGTTTGTTTTGGGGGTTTTTATAAAGTTGTTGGCAATGAAGGGGAGGGACACTCAGGGCTATGGAGTCAAAATTCCAAAAATGAATGAAAACACTGACTGGACAATAGAACTCTCTAGAGAATAAAGGCTAAATGAGGCAATGAATTTGAGTTTTAAATTGAAATTTGCAGAGTGTAAGAGTAAAGGGGAAAAACAAGTAACTGCATCAGAGCATTAATGAAATGAATTCTGAATTGGTTAGGAAGAAATACACACATTTTAAATTGCTTTAGCCGAGAGCATCACAAGATGAATTTTGGGCCTTTGACTATCCAATTTAAACATGAGACAGTGTAAATGAAATTAAAGAACATGGGAAATACATACAATGAGAGAATAAAAAACTCATATCACCGCCATTAGAATCTTTTCATAGAGACTTCAAAAGATTCTGCATATGTATTCCATTCATCTCCAGAAAAATTACAATATAGTTTAGAACAACCAGAATTGTGCCCTTGCACTTCTGTCAACCATTAATACATTGGGAACTTCTAATACTTATACAATTCAAGTTCCTTTAGTTAGAAACCGATTACAATAGTTGAACTGAAATGTTTCGGCTTCTAAAACTCAGTACAATGATTACAAATGTTAGTTTTCATAAAAATGTTTCATGACCCAACTGTCAATTCCTTGGAGACTTCAACTCCTTTCTCTGCCACATTCTCTTTGAAATGTCACTTGTACTCTTTCAAATCTAATTTCATTTATCCATATTCTCCTTAAATATTTGTGAACAATATATTTGAATAAAAATAATTCCCAAATATTTTTTATCCTGTAGAATTAAATTTCCATATTTTAACTCATGCCCATGGTTTTAAAAAACCATTTATTGCTTGTTTTCCGTGGTTTTGAAAACCATGTCTTGTTTTTCCCAATTTACCATTTCACTATGAAAACCATTTACTGTGTCTTGTTTTTTCCCATTTACCATTTCACTATGAAAACCATTTACTAGTTTGTTTCCCATGGTTTTGAAAACCATGTCTTGGTTACCATCTTTGGTAAACTACTTTTAATCTTCCTCTTTTAATTCTGTAAAACTTTTGGATAAAAAAATTATCCAAATATTCCTTTCATGTGCATCTTCCCATTTAATTCTTTTTCATGATAATAAAAATTAATCTCTTTAATTTGTAAAATTTAAATTTTACCTCTGTAAAACTTTTTCACCATGAGGAAGAATTTCATTTATTGGAAATTCTATAATTATTATTGAAACACACTCCTGGAAAATATGCCGCACATAAACCATATGATAAATAGTTTCATTTATTATTTCGGGCTTGGGAGGAGTGGTTTTACTCCACACCACTTTTACCTTCGAAATGCATCACGTAAGAACACGTCTCCTCGACCAAAAACCACGAGTTAAATTTCAGCCTGCCTTCAAATAATTACCTCTGTTTACTTTCAAAACCCAAAATGTATATGCGCCCTCCATCCACCCTTTGACTTTTGAATGTTAAAAATTGATATTTGTGCCCATGATTTGACATGAGGTCATGAATTAAATATTGGATTAAATATTAATATAAATGTTTTAATATAAAAATATTTATATTAATAATAATAAACACTTTTTCCATTTTCTAAGGACTTTGGGCATATGAGGCTTATCACATGACTTTGTGGATAGGATAAGGGTGCTTAAGCCTAATAAAAGGAATTGTTTTAATTTTCAACGGAAATATGATAATAAGGGTAAAAATGAATGAAGTGATGGAACCGAGGGTTTTAGATAGGCATTAAGGCTAGATATAGGTTTGGGATATTTGCCAATTTTTTACTCATGGAGGACATGACTATTTTGGATGATCAGTTCAGTGAAGGATTTAGGTGATGGGAGCTTGACGGAGCTGGTGAAAAAGTTTTAAAATCTGAGTGGAAAGATAGCACACGGACAAGATGCTTTGGAAAAATTAATGAAAATTAGCATGTGATCACAAAACTCATACCCAATATAACATGACATGTTTTTAAATTTCATATTATTACATTTCAAGGATTAAATATCCTTTGTATACCCAAGGCCCTCTATCTTTACATATAAATTCAAATATTGAATTTTAAATAAGGGATTTCTTTCCTCAATGTTGACCCAAAAATATGCTATGGGCCCAACATGGTGTTTTACACAGTTACTTCTCCATAAACTCCCCTTGGTGATATGGTTCTAGTCAAAGACAGTGGCAGGGGTCATAGTTATTATGGCCTCTGCCCTTGAAAGAGTATCAGTTGGTTTCCTTCAGGGAGTTGTGGGCCTTCCCATGAATTTTCTTACTCATGTCAAGGATGTTCGATTCAGGGAATACAACACTCCCATGTGGTAGGAATCAGGACACGCTCTTCAATGGGCTATCATGATCTTGACTACAAGTCAGTATGACCCCATACGAGGGACGCAAAGTCAACGTCACCTGAACGTCCAAAACCAATAGCTGTGACTTCCTGGTCTGATTATGTTTAGATTATGGTCTCAAAAGGAAAATTAAACCCAAAAATTTTGTAGGAAAGTGTGATACCTTTCCAACGGTATATCCCGTGCTTGGTTTCGACCCCCGGTTGGTAAGAACGAGCTTTCGCAAGTTCATGACCACTTTCAGACACTAAATTGGTTGCAGTGCTTAAGGATTTAAAATTGGTGGGTAAAAAGTTATAAGTCAGAGATTCAGAAATTCCATGTTGTAATAGACTCAAACACCTTTCCAATGACATCTCATTTGCCTCATTTTCACCTCGGATGGCCCGGTTCGAGCTATCACAAGTTGGTCAATGATTTCAGACAAAAGGGGGCCACCAGCTCGCATGGCAGGGTTTCATAATAGCTAATACAATCATCAATTACCCGAACACAAAAATATATTGTCATCTCACCGAATTAATCGTTGATACATTTCCGACGGTACATCATTTACCTCGATTGGATATCGTATGGCGATTTGGCACCTTTCGCAAGATTGGGTGTCATGTGGGCCCACCAGCAAGTCAGGGGTTTTAAGTGGCCACTGTTCTGGGCTGAATTTGAGGACTGAAGTGGAATTATCTCAATTTGGTGATGGCATATTCCTGATGGACTCGTCGATACCTTTCCAACGATGTGACTTGCGTGTGATTATGACTCCGTCTCACCGGGCAACATTTTTGGGCTAAGTCAGCAGCAGCAGGGTCAAAGTCAAAGTCAAAGTCAAACTTTGACTTGCACATTTTTCCAAGAAATATTAAAAAATTAATTAAATATTTTATTAAATATTTTCAGAAAATTGGAAAATATGGGAGGAGGCATGTAGCCTCATGCAAATTTTGGGGAAATTGTTTTTTTTTTAAATTGAAAAAAAATCAAAACTCACCCTTCTCCCCTCTCCCAAGCCATTTTGACAGTTTGGCCAAAGAGGGGGAGCTCTGCAATAGGAATTCATGGCAGAAGAGGGAGGTTTTTATGGCAGCAGTTATAGCTCTGTAGTGGGTAGCCAGCTTCCATGCAGCAATCTTCAAACAAATTAACCAGGTAACCCATCAATCCTATTTCCAAAAAAAAAAAACTAAGGAAAATTTTGTTGGTTGTGTTAAGATCCTTCATGAAGAAATGTTGTTTTTACCCTCAATTTGGTATTTATTATCCTTGGTCCAAGCGTAATGTTGCTTGTTGGTTGCTAAGTTCAATTTTATGTGTGTGCCAAAAGATGCAAAGGAGAGGGGATTCGAACCCCTCTTGGGCACTAGGCCCAAGCCTCCATGGCTCCTTTAGATTTTTTTAAATTATGAAGTTATTTGCTTAAGATTGCAGGCCTAGGCATGTCACTGGGAAGCCTTGGGATTTGAACCCCAGTCCTCCCCCTTCTCCTTTTCCAAAAAATTCAAGAATTGCCCAGAATTTCAAATAGAGGGCAGGGGGTTTGAACCCAAAACCTCCCATCCAATTTTATTACCAAAAACCCACTTTGCCCAAAGTTTTAAAATTTTAATTTTTGGGGAGTGGCTGGCCACCCATCCACCACCTGGGTGCCACCACCATCCCCTCTGCTTGTGCGTTGCCCCTCCATTCCTCCCCTCTCAACCTCCTGCATACACCCTCCCAAACCCCCTACCTCCACCTCTTCTCCCTCCCTTTGTGTGCACCAGCCCTCGCTCCACCACACCTGCGCCTATGCCCTCCCCCATAACTTCCCTCCTCGGCACCCTCCTCCTCCATTTCTACAACTACACCTCCATGCCCATTCCCCACTCTGCATACGCCCTCACCTCCATTCCCCCTTACCCCTCTTCCCCTACGTTGCTCCCTTCTCCTCTCCCAAACCCCAACGCGGCCACCTCCCACTTCCCCTCCTCCTCCATTCCTCCTCTCGCGCGTGCAACCCTCCTCCTCCATTTCCCCTCTTGGCCTCCTGCGTGCACCCTCCTCAAAACTCCACCTCCCCTCCTCCATTCTCCCTGTCCCCACTCACTTCCCTTACCCCCTGCTCTCTCCTCCCTCTGCGCGCTCGTGAAACCATTACGCCCAACCACCAACCACACATCCCAAACCACCCATTTGTGGGCTCCTTTGTCTCTTGGCTTGGTCATATGGGCAACCAGGGGCAGATGGGTGGGGGGTTTCAAAGTAATTTTAAATTTAAATTTTGATTTTAGTTTAAATGTTGTTTAAATTTTAAGTTTAATTTTATTTTTTATTTTAATTTTATATTATATTAAATTTTGAATTTTAGTTT
>SNQJ01S0067825.1:49247-74453 GCA_010110895.2 Picea sitchensis | reverse complement strand
GGGGGGGGGGTGGGAATCCTATATGCACCGTTGATCTGGGCACACGAATTTCGGCCGCCCAAACTTGCTTGTTGCTTACCACAGGTGCATAAGCATTTCAAACTTAGGACAAGTGGGTTTTAACCCATTCCTTTGCATTCTAACCCCCTTACAAGAAATATCGCTAACAGTAACAAACGATAAAAATATGATGGACTAGGAACACTATCAAAACACTTGGAGGTGTGTAAAACGCTATGGAAAATGACACCACTAGAGGAATGGGCTCACCACTTCATTCATACTTTAGAGGGCATACCAACGAACTAGTATACGGACCAGGAAATGCGCAAAGGAACCAAGACATGGGCGACACTCCAACAGAACTTTATAGTCACTTTCTCATTCAAGCATGAGAACCCCAACATAGACACAACCCTGACACAGATTAGAGACGTCATATTCATCACAGAACCAGAAGTGGAATTTATCATAGAGGAACAACAACAAAATAAGCAGACAGTCAAGGAACTATTGCCATGATACCATGTACAGGAGGAAGCACCGGATGAAGATAATCCACGCGATATTCAGATCAAAGAAGTTGAAGGCGAGAGAGATGTGGAAGGACCACCCTTAGAGTCAGATGTCATCTCTGTGCCAATCAAGATAAAGAAGATTAACATAGGGACTGTCGAGTAGCCCAAAATGGCCAACATTGGAGATTACTAGGATGAACAGACACTAGAAAGCATCACAAAATTGTTGCGCGAATACAATGACCTTTTTCCCACAACCTTTACAGAGATGAAAGGAATAGTTGGAGAATTAGGAGAAATGAAGATACCACTCAGATCTGATGCGAGACCCATTAAAAAATAACCATATAGATTGAATCCCATCTATAAAAAAAAAAATTAATATGAGATCGACAGGATGCTCAAGGCCCGCATCATCGAACCAGTCGAAGAATCAGAATGGATAAGCCCGATGGTAGTATAGGACAAGAAACATGGAAGAGGGATCAAGATATGCATCGACTTGAGGAAGTTGAATGATGCATGCATACATGACCCATTCCCCACACCATACACGGATGAAGTACTCGAGAACGTAGGAGGCCAAGAACCCTACTCATTCACCGATGGATTCTCAGGATATCATTAGATTAAGATAGCATAGGAGGATAGACACAAGACCACGTTCACGACAGAATGGGGATCTTATTAGTATACAGTCATGCCGTTCGGACTGAAGAATGCATCTGCAATATTCTCCATAGTGGTCATCTCAACATTTAAGAAATTCATCCACCAATTTCTCGAAGTATACCTAGATGATTGGACGGTTTATGGAATTTTGAAAAACCATGTGGAAGTTTTACGAATGATGTTAGAATGATGCAGACAGTGCCATTTATCACTGAATATCAAGAAATGCATATTTGGAACACCATTCGGGATACTATTGGGACACATAGTATGCAAACAGGGTTTGCTAGTGGATCTGGCCAAAATCGCAGTCATTGTTAACCTACCAGCACCAAAAATAGTCCGCCAACTAAGAGAAACGTTAGGACACACAGGATACTATAGGAAATTTATCAAAGGCTATGCGCAGATCACAACACCAATGGAAAAATTGTTAAGAAAAGACACAAAGTACCAATGGAATGATGAATGTCAACGCGGTCTGGATACCCTGAAGGAAAAATTGGTTACTGCACCTATATTAGTATTTCCATATTGGGAAAAGAAATTCCATGTACATGTAGATGCATTAGCAAGAGAACTTGGAGCTATCTTAGCACAACCAGGAGCAGGAGACTTGGATCACTCGATAACATTCGCAGGCAGAAAATTATTAGACTCAGAAAAAAATTATAACACGACAGAAAGAGAAGGCCTAGCTATGGTTTATGCACTACAAAAATACAAACATTACCTATTGGGAAAACACTTTAAGATGTTTACAGATCACTCAACCTTGAAATACCTAGTCAGCAAGCCAGTGTTGGGGGGAGAGAATTTGTCGATGGTTATTGCTGTTTCAAGAATTTGACTTTGAGGTAATAGTTAAACTAGGAAAATTGAATGCAGGGCCTAGACACCTATCGAGGGTCACAAATGGAGAGGAACCAACGAATCTAGAAGACAAATTTCCAGATGCACAACTATTCTCAGTACAGATTGTTGATGACTACTTCGCAGAGATCATCGAACACAGGTACTGTGATGCAATAATATACCACTGCACAGAAGAAGAACCTGATATTCTGCACAATCGACTATCAATTTATTGTAGGACATCTATACAAGTTGGGAGCAGATAGCATCTTACAAAGATATGTACTAGACCACGAACGACCAAGAATTCTAGAAAAAGCCCATGAGGGAATAACAGGAGGGAATTACGTAGGAAAAGCTACCACGCAGAAGGTACTACGCATAGGATTATGGTGGCCAACGATCCACAGAGGCTCGAAAGAGTACTGTCAGCAATGTGATGTCTGTCAAAGGGTAGGCAAACCCAACAGAAGGGATGAGATTCCACTATGACCGCAAGTGACACTTTAGGCATTCGAAAAATGGGAAATAGACTTTGTGGGACCAATTCACCCACTAGCCAAGAGAAAAGGGGTGAGATATATTATCACTGTGATGGAATACTTAACAAGATGGGCAAAATCTGCACCAGTAAAAGATTGCAGCGCAAAGATAGCTGCACATCTTCTGTTTGAACAGGTAATTACTAGATTCGGGTACCCAAGAATTTTGATGAGGGACCAAGGAACGCACTTCATAAACAACACCATCTTAGCGATGCTCAAAGAGTTTGAAGTTCATCACCAAAAAATCACATTGTATCATCCACAGGAAAATGGCATAGTAGAAGCCTTCAACAAAATTCTAGAGAACGCCTTCAGAAAGATATGTAACATCAATAGGGATGATTGGGACCTCAAGGTACCAGCAATATTATGGGCATATAGAACCACATGCAAAAAGTTGACAGGCCACACACCATTCAAACTATTCTATGGTCAAGAAGTAGTAGTGCTGTTAGAATTTTTAATACCCAGTCTATGTGTAGCAGCTATCACACAAATGAAAGAACGAGGCACAGTACAGGAAAGATTGAATCAGTTATTGTCGATGGAGGAAGACCGAATCTTGGCAGGATTCCATTAAAAATTACAGAAAGCAAGAGACAAATCTTGGCATGACCGTCATATCAAGAGGAAGATGTTCAAGGAAGGAGATCTATTATTGCTCTACGAAAATAAATCATTGCAACACCTAGGAAAGCTAAGAATGCATTGGCTAGGACCATACGAGGTAAAACTTGTCATGGACGGAGGAGCTATACAGTTAAAAGATATAGCATGCACATACCTCATAGGAATGATCAATGGGATCCAGTTGAAGCTGTACAAGGACAGTCGACCACCCACTGCGCAGTAAAAAAAAAAAACAAAAAAAAAATACAAAAAACAGCCTAAAACAGCACGCAACATGATGGACAATCCGCATACGAAACACAAAGCTAGAAAGGGAAAAGATAATGTCCATATCAAAAAGGTAAACAAGCGGGAAAAGGAAAGTCGATGAAAGCAGGCTTACGAGACAGCACGAGGCAAAGTTAAAGCAGGGAAAGGACATATGGGATGTCACATTAAATGTGCCAACTAGAGACAACAAAGTAGGTGTAATGGAAAGTATGAAACCACTGTGGATGCATTGAACCCATAGTTATGGTGCATTAATCGCATTATGGAGGAAGCGCCCTCAAAAAGCTTCATGACTAGCCCACAAAACACATGAGCACAGAAGCAATTAGTCTATTCGTGGAAGGAGAAAAAAAAAAGAGAAACAACAGCTAGAACAAATGAAGTGACACCACAGAGCTCACTGAAGCCATTCAAACTCAAAAAACGTTCGACAGACATCGAAGCTCGTAGAACCAAGCCAAACAGCCAGATCGACCAGGGTTCAGACTAGGTCACGAGGACCACTGGAAGAAAATGAGCAACAACCACCAAAGATCGTCGATATTGATGAAATCCCGTCTCCAGATGCAATCCCAGTAGAGTCCATACCAATACTAGATGAGATTCTGCAACCACAAATAGAGGCCATGGAACATAACATAGCAGCAATGATGCAAGAACCTTGGAACAAGGAAGAAGAAACCCACCAAGAAGTACAACCGGAACATACTGAAGAGCCGTGAAAGTAAATGGAACGACACAACATCTGGGAGAAGAGGAGCAACTAGATGAGATGCAGGCACCCAACTTAGGTCAACCAGCCGAGGAGACTGCTGGAACCACCTGGGCTTGGCCAGAGTGGATGACATGGGAACAACCAGGAGTTGCTGGAACACAATTGGGCACAAAAATCTTAGCCTGCAAACTGCTAAGAAAATGCCGCAAAGATGAAGTACCGGTAAGAGTCATTGCTGTTGTAGCTCAGTGTGCAGAAGGCACCTCTATGAGCTAGGTGCCATACCTGTCAAACTTGTTCCAAGTAGACTGCAAAGACATGCAGGTGCATAATTTCATTATTCATGGTTGATCACTCTCATAGATTTCATGGGATGGTGAGAACCAGGACACGTCGTCTTTTGTACCACACCACGACCAACAAGAGCAAGATATCGCATCCTGAGATCCACACCACTGGCCAAGCATAAGAGGGAGAATGGAATCATATTCAAAGATAACCTATGGGAGATAAAGGAAGCCATGAGCTGAGCATGGAGAATAACACCAGAGGCTATCGCACGATACGAGGGCATCACTAATTTCTAGGCTAGGCGACAAGCCATGTGGATACAACCAAGGAAGGACCTAGATAAATAGTGGCTACAGATGCGCTACTGCATCATCGAGGGTGATATTGACATGATCATCAGTGAATGTCCTGATGAATGGAGGATTCCAACCATACCAAGAGAAGTACCTAGAAAAACAACAGAAGGAGGGGCTGCGCAGGCGGAAAAATATCCTCCACAAATCCTAGTACCCTAGAAACGAAGAACGGGCCAAACCAAGTCAACTCATGTAGAGGATGGCTCATAACAACAACAGACCTAGAAGGGGAGGAAAGAAACCATTCAGACGACCAATGGACAACGGAAATAGGCTGAGGGAGCATAGGAAACCGCATCGAACCCCATCACACAAGAACCAGGGGGAACTAAGAGACCAACAGTATAGGAAGTAGTTGCACGCAAGAAAATGAAGGCACAATGACCACCACTGGACTATAAAATCACAAAGGATTATGGCGAGTTGATTTCTAGAATGGTCCAGGACCGCCTCGCAAAGGATTTCGATCATGCAACACACCACAGGGATAAACTTCAGAAGGAATTGAAAGAAATGGGAGAACTCCTTAAGAAACTCGGGGAAGCCCAGATCACAAGTAGCAGTAGAAGCATAGAGCCATTGATCACACAGACCACAAAAAGGGTGGAGATAGAAGAATGCGACCCAGTTCTTCCAATGCCACATGAACATTCCATGGACTACATAAAGCCTAGCATGTTGCGAATGGATGAAATTGTGGGACAGACACCACTAAAGGATTTGGATCATATCCAATTGGTCTTGACATGGATGCCATCAAGAGCATTATACAAACTACAGGTTAGCGTCTTCCATAAGATGCAGTCTTGAGCACATAAAAACTTAGTCGAGTTGTAGCAAGGAACAAAGATGTGAGAAGCGCTGGAAATAGTTTGTGCCTAGACCAAATCTGAAACTCAGGAGCAGAAGGTACGCAGAAACGAGCTGGAATGCAGAGTGGAAGAAATATTTGGGAAACTTCCAACCACTGTGCAAGGAAATGAACTCACAGCTACAGAAAAGATCAACCGGATTGCGCAGGCAATTGATCAGTATCAGAAGGATATCGAGACTCTCCGCGGACAGATTAGACCGACAACTCCACTAGCAGTGAAGGAGTAAAGGAAGCAGGAAGCAACAATGCAACTGCGGGATCTACAAAAACAGGTTAGCACGACAGCTGAATTGCTAGATAAAGAAACACAACTTTGGATCAGGCTGGAAGAGGATCCACAGGTCCAACACTGGGACAAGGAGGAGGAGAGGATCAATGCAATCATCCAAGAACTCAAGAAACTATAGAAGACCATACCAATTCTAGAACGGGTCAAGGGAATGAAAGAGTTGAAGAATACGCAGGAAAAACTTATCACTAAACAAACATAGAAATAGGAGCGTCAGGCTCAAATAGAACCATTGCAGGAATGCGTAACAGAAGTACTTGCGTAGGCAGAAGGAGCCAAAACACAGATAGCACCGACTCAACTAGAATGCGCAGGACTGATGAGCGAGGAAGTGGAAGCTCAGACAGTTAACACCATTAAGGAGAAAACCACATAGGCACTGACAAAAGCATCAGAGTTGCAGGAAAAGTTCCAGACGATCACGAAGGAGATCGAGGAAGCACAGAGAAACTAGGTGACTCTGGACGAGTCACATGTCAGTGTTGGGGGCATGTTGGCACCAGAACAAAGTGGAAAGAAGAAAAATTGTGGGAAATAAAGTGTGCGGAAATATGAAGTAACAACTGGCAAAAGAACAACATGCGCGCATGGAAGAAAGCGTGCACAAAAGAAAGCGACAGCTGGAGGAAGAACAACATGCGCATGGGAGAAAAACCTAATGTAAGAAGGGTTAGGGTTTTGGTAACATTCTGTAAATGGATGAAGAGACCAAAATGTATAAATATAGATACAAAAGTATCATATAGAAGTTGGTGTTGTGTTTGAGAGTTGAAGGTTAGGTTTTTGAGTTAAGGTTTTGGAGACTGTAATTACGCATGAGCGTAGGCGATATGTAATGGTTTTTTTAGCTGTATGAACAGATTTTTGTAAGATGTTGAGAAAAGAAGATACAAGGGAAGGTAGATCTGAGGATTAGACCATAGGCTGTAGAGCTTGGGATGATCTAGTTCACCTCACATAGATCTTACGTAGTTTTGTGGAGAATTGTAAGCGTGCAGCACTGGAAATGCATAACTATCATAATAAAAGAGCCAAGAGCCAAATATTTTTGGATGTATCCTAGGAGGGGGTGAAGCACGGTAATACTTGCGTAACGTGTTGAATTTTTTCATGCCTCTACTTTCTTTCATCATTTAATGGTTAAGATTGATGAATGAGTTAATACATTGTTATGAATCTGGTCATACGTTGCCAGGAATAACTGTGAAATATACGTATGCGAATTCAAGGAATAAGTAGATTAGATTCACATATCATAGTACAGGGCCTTAACCAAGAAACCCCTATCCCCTACTCTGTCCTAGGCTGTAAACACCTGAGTCTTACAGTCACCCATTTAAAGCTATCTTGGGTGAGACTACACAATACCTCTTGGGTGTTGTGTTTCCTTCTGGTTTACCAGGAGGGCTGATAGTTTTAGAGGCTTTGTTGGAACCTCGAATGACATGAACCCCGGGTCTATAACTCAGACAACCCGAGAAGGGAATTAGTAACCAACAGGCCCTAAAAGACATTTTTTGGGCATCAAACCTCCGACAAATATTAGTCCATTCTAGACCATGATATTTACTATTACTAGTTGTAGTCCTCGGATACATATTTCTAACGATGTATCATATGCATCAAACGAAGATAGTATGCAAAATTTACGACCCCAGGAAATTGATGTACCAATTTACCCTGATGGGGCCCATATTCTGGTGTTTCATCTCCTAGGGTGAGGTTTTTGGATGTTTAGGGTTTCCATTGTTTCTCTATAATATATAGGCCTTTGAGCCTCATTGTAACACAGAGTTTAGCGGTCTATAGCCACCACATATCTTCTTAGAGATAATCTACCAATGCCCTAGCAAGTTGATTTCTATTTTGTCTGTAAACAAATTTCAGTTCTTTGATATTAATGAAATGAAGTGTTATTTCTGTTGCATCTTTGTATTCATGGTTATTTGTGTATTCTTTTGCATTCCTGCATAAATTCATATCAGTGGTATCAGAGCGGTCTTATCTTTCTCGATCCTTCTTTGCATGTCCCCAACAAGGTCAGGGTATAAGGAGTCAGGGCTTGATCTGGTTGAACCTTTGCAAGATTGGCCTCGCAAACCCCAACGACCGCCCATGGGGGACGAAAAGAAAGACGAGGGACTAGGATATCCTATCAAAATATTGCTTGAGGAGGCCCTTGAAAAAAAAGGAACGCGACGATGGATAACTTCGCCCAGATCCTTCAACGATTGTCCACTAGCGGCGCATCTGCATCCAACAACCACTCTGGAGGTGCAACCCATTTTACGGTACAAGTAAACTTTGAAATTCCCATATTTGATGGCCAAATAGATGCAGACACCGTAGATAGATGGTTGAATCTATTAGAAGGATATTTCTCGGTTCATGACTTTTCCGACCGGGAGAAGATTATTTTTTCATTACTCAAAGTCGCCCCCCATGTCAAGGACTGGTGGGAAACGTACTATGAGAAAAAGGACAAGGAAGAACCCTCTCTATTCTCGACCATACCCACTTGGAGTTATTTTCGAGACGCCATCAAGGAACAATATTATCTCATGGGGAGTTATGAGGACAAGTACATACAATGGACTACACTGCGGCAACAAAGGGATCAAGATGTGCCTAAGCTGACGAATCTATTCCATACCTTGCGCACAAAGTTGGGTATCAAATATTTAGAGAAACATTTGGTGCTGAAGTACCACAATTGTCTACACAGATACATTCAGGAAGAAATGGAGTTCCTCGAAATCTCCTCACTTGGATACGACATACCGGTATGTTGCCAAGATTGAGTAGAAATTCAAACAGAAGAAGCGAGACTTTGGATCTACGAATCAAAAGAAAGCGAAAGGTTCCCCCAAACCGCAGAACAAAGGACAAATCCAAGGCATGGCATCTCAAGACAACTTGCTAAAGCTGCAAGAAAAGAACAACACCACAAAGCCAAAGAAGGACACGAGAAAGTGGTGTGAGTTCCATAAGAGCTCCACTCACAAAACAAGTGAGTGTCGGGCCAAACAGTCACTGGTGGCTGAGATGAGGGCTTCTGAATAAGATGCATGCTCTGACACTGAATTAGAACCTGAGAAGGGGAATGATAGAGGGAAGCAAATTATTTATGTGGAGACCAACGCCTCCGTTTCCACCATGAATATCCAAAAGGAAGAATTGAAAGATCCAGAGGAGGAGGAGCGTCTCTTCCACTCCCAAATGTGGGTAAATGGTTCCCCGCTACAGTTCATTGTTGACAGTGGGAACCAAAAGAACCTCATTTAAGAAGAGGTCATGAAGCAGTTGGGCTTGCCAACCACAACACACCCACATTCATACACCATCAGGTGGCTTCA
This sequence comes from Picea sitchensis, assembly GCA_010110895.2. Classification (NCBI taxonomy): domain Eukaryota; kingdom Viridiplantae; phylum Streptophyta; class Pinopsida; order Pinales; family Pinaceae; genus Picea; species Picea sitchensis. The sequence continues at coordinate 65,082 of SNQJ01S0067825.1, read as the reverse complement.
CCAAGGACGGGATCTCCGCGTCAGCCAAAAGTGTCGCCTTCCCTACAACATCAAGCCCTTAACCGATGAGGTATTATGTGACATTTCTTCTCTTGATGTTTGTGATGCATTATTAGGAAAACCATACTTGTGGAAGCGACATGTTGTGTATGACTCCTGACCTTGCATTGTTATTGTTATCTTGGGAAATAAGTTGTACAGGATACCAGAGGTACCACCACCTGCCGCTATCTCTTTGGTTACTGCAAAACAATGTAGTAAGCTCATTTCCAAAACTAGGAATATTTTTTTCCTGATAATCTGCCCAAAGGGAAAGAAGAATACTATGGCCATGACCTCCAGACAGGGCTCCTCTGCACGAAAAAAAAATGGAAAAGGTCGTGGAGGAGTACCGATACATATTCACCTCACCTGCAGGGGTGCCTCTGCACTGTCAGGTCAAGCACCCCATTGATCTGAACCTAGGTGTGTCGTTGCCCAATGGACCGATCTATTGGCATTCTCTTCTGGAAAATGATGAAATCAAGAGGAAGATTCAGGAGCTGCAATAGAAAGGTCACATCCAACCAAGTTCATCGCCCTGTGGGAGCCCGATCGTGTTGGTGCAGAAGAAGGATTGTACTTGGAGACGTTGTATTGACTATCGGGCGCTGAACAAGATCACTATCCAAAATAGGTACCCGATCCCATTCCACTTGGACCCCTACCATTATTTATTTCAGTTTTTCAGTTTCCTTAATTGTAGCACAATTTACTATTTTTGGCAGTTTTTTGGGTCCTGAACTTCCGGAGCCATTTTGAGGCCCTAAACGGCATTTTTTGGGAATCAAACCTCCGATGAATATTAGTTCGTTCCAGACCATGATATTCGTTGTCAGCAATTGTATTCCTCAGACAGATTTTTCTAACGATGTATCATATGCATCAAACGAAGATAGTATTCCAAAGTTACAACCCCGGGAAATTGATGTACCAATTTACCTCGACGGGACCCATATTCTGGTGTTTCATCTCCTAGGGTTAGGTTTTTGGATGTTTAGGGTTTACATTGTTTCTCAATAAAATATAGGCCTTCGAGCCTCATTGTAACACAAATTTCATAGGCCTGTAGCCACCACATCTCTTCTCAGAGATAAGCTACCAACGTCCTAGCTAGTTGATTTCTATTCTGTCTGTAAGCAAATTTCAGTTGTTTGATATTAATGAAATGAAGTGTTCTTTCCGCTGCATATTTGCATTCATGGTTATTTGTGTATTATGTTGCGTTCCTGCATAAATTCAGATCACTTAATGCCATCACAACTGAAAAACACATCCAATATTTTGAACAATTTATAGATTTGTTTGATATTAATCATGATGATGTTTGTATGAGGGCCTTCTCTCAATCCCTGAAAGGGGATACCAAATATTGGTTTAAACATTTGCAACCAGATACAATTAGCTCATGGGAGGAGTTGAAGAATGTCTTTTTGAAGTTTTGGGGCAAGGAGAAATCTTTGGATCTACAACTTACAGATTTCTATGCCTTGAAAAGGCAGAGCAATGAAACTATTTCTACATTCAGTAGAAGGTTTTCCAGTATTTATTATAATTTGCCCAAAGAAATTCAACCCACTGAAGCTGCTTCCATGCTCCATTATGCAACAACTTTTCATCTAGATTTGTCTTTCCTCCTGATGGAAAGAAGACCTAAGTCCTTACAACAAATATTTAATGATGCTCGGGAGATTCAACACAATATCCAAGCATGTAAACAGATTCAAAATGAGGATTTGGATGCTAAAGAACATGATAGTGAATATGAATAGAAAACAATTGATTTGAATCTTGAGTAGAGAGTTAATAATATCATATGCCCTCTTGAAGTTTTAAATGCTAATGATTTTGCAAAGGATTATATTCCACTTATTGAAAGAGAGGGCGCTAATGTAGCTTCTGATCTATCCCATGATAAGCATGGGGCTGATTGTTTTATGTATTCATTTGTAGACAGTCAAGAAGATGAATTTGCAAATCATCTTGTTGAAGACCAGATTGATGTTCCAAGATTTTCCTTGTCAAATGACATTGCATATGTTGTTGATCTGCCTATATATAATGAATATGACGATGATTATGATGTTGACTTCCTAGAACAACCAACTTCATGTTCTTTATCAGAAAATGTTCCTTTTCAGCAGTGTAATGAGAGCAATCAACCTACATATCATAGTTACAAAGAAGAAAGTACTGAATCAGGTGAAGGAAATTCTTTACCTTTATGCTTTTCTTCATTTAAATTGTTCAAAGAAAATTCTAATATCATCATTGAAGCAAAGGAATGTGTGCTGATGCCAAATCACACTGATTCACTGGAACGATTTGACAAGAAATTGCAACAATATTCTCATGTGTTTGATGACCCTGTTACTTGTTATGTAGAAGGTCTTGTCAGTTCAAAATTGCATCCATTGGTTGAAGATGAATCTGAAAATGAGTGTGCTCAACAATCCAAAGAAATTGAAACATGTGCATATGACAACAACGAAGAAAATGAAGAAGGTTTTGAATCAGGTGAAAGAACTTTGCCATTGTGTTTTGCTTCTTTCAAATTGCTGAAGCAAAATGTTTATAATGTTTCAAATCAGAAATCCTCCAGGCATGATGTTGAATAATAAGAAAGAAGTGGACTTGCAAATGAAAACTGTCTTCCATTATGTTTTTCTTCCTTTGAATTGTTGAAAGTAAATCATGAGATAACAAAGGAGGCAGAGAAGTCTGATTGCATTCACAGTGGCACTTTTTTACATGAGCAAATTCTTATCAGTGAGGAAGACCAAAAACTTTCTCATGCATTTGATGACTGTGTTGTTGATTACATGGAAGGTTATCAGTTCAGATTTGCATCCTGTGCTCAACTACCAGCTTGGAAATAAATATGATGGTCAATCAACTTTAGTGTTAGATATGAATTGCTTTCCACCAGGGGTTTCATTTCAGACAACACTGTTTTCTGATTCAGAAGATTGATATTTCCAGCAGTCTCAGCGAATTTTTCAGCCTCTTAGTGGAAATCAGCATGTTAAATCACATGAAAACAAGAATGTAGTGGAAGGGGTGAAACATGATTCTTGTTTTATGCTTGTTTTAGAGGATCCATTTGCAGTTTTGTTGAAGGCAGTAAACAATCCCAATGTTTTTAATTTTTTGAGATTTGAATTTACAGGTAAATTCTTGAATGAATTATCAGTAAACAGGCTTTGGAGCAAGCATGTGCAAAGAAAACAAACAGTGGATAAAATGTTTGCATGGTTTCATTGGCATTATGATTTCACTTGATTGCCATTTCATTTCAGTAGTTAGGGTAGGTAGGTGCGAATAAGCTTGTTGGTCAAACATTTTTCAGTTTGGATTTCCAGTAGTGTGTACATTCATATTTTAGCGGTGTATTCAGCGTTCAGTCTCCAGTTGAGAGCAGCCTGAAGACTTTGGTTTTCAGCAGGCACTGGTGACAGGTCAGAGCAGGGTACACACACATGTTTTGGGAGCAAACCAATGGATCAGGCATCGGGTCTACGAGTTCTTTGCTACCTCACTGGGAGGATAACATTCCCATTGGAGCCAATGTTATCACATGCTAATTTGCATTAATTTTTCCAAAGCATCTTGTCCTTGTGCTATCTTTCCACTCAGATTTAAAAAAAAATTCACCAACTCCATCAAGCTCCCATCACCTAAATCCTTCACTCGATTGATCATCCAAAATATTCATGTCCTCCATGAGTCAAAAATTGGCAAATATCCCAAACCTATATCTAGCCTTAATGTTTATCTAAATCCGTCGGTTCCATCACTTCATTCACTTTTACCCTTATTATCATATTCCTGTTGAAAATTAAAAATATTCCTTTTATTAAGCTTAAGGACCCTTATCCTATCCACAAATTCATGTGATAAGCCTCATATGCCCAAAGTCCTTAGAAAATGGAAAAAACATTTATTATTATTAATATAAATATTTTTATATTAATATTTTTATATTAATATTTAATCCAATATTTAATTCATGACCTCATGTCAAATTATGGGCACGAATCTCAATTTTTAACATTGAAAATTCAAAGGGTGTATGGAGGGCGCACATACGTTTCGGGGGTTGAAAGTAAACAAAGGTTAATTATTGGAAGGTGGGCTGAAATTTAACCCGTGGTTTTTGGTCGGGGAGACGTGATGCATTTCAGGGGTAAAAGTGGTTTGGAGTAAAACCACTCCTCCCAAGCCCAAAATAATCAATGCAACCATTTATCATATGGTTTATGTGCGACATATTTTCCAGGAGTGTGTTTCAATAATAATTATGGAATTTCCAATAAATGAAATTCTTCCTCACGGTGAAAATGTTTTACAGAGGTAAAATTTAAATTTTACAAATTAAAGAGATTAATGTTTATTTCCATGGAAAAGAATTAAATGGAAAGATGCACATGAAATGAAGATTTGGATAATTTTTTATCCAAAGGTTTTACAGAAGTAAAAGAAGAAGATTAAAAGTATTTTACCAAATATGGTAACCAAGACATGGTTTTCAAAACCATGGGAAACGAACCAGTAAATGGTTTTCATAGTGAAATGGTAAATTGGAAAAAACAAGACACGGTAAATGGCTTTCATAGTTGTTGACGATTAAAAACGTCAACGTAGTTTTGCCCGCAAAGTATTGCTAAATCCTATTATTATAAAACTAAATAATACTAGTAGGTGGGACCCCCTTGAACTATTGAAGATAAGATCTGTTCATTTTTTTGACGTTATGATGATATGCGACACAACTGACATGGTTGATGAAGATCTTGTTGATTATTGGTTATGATTTGATCTTATGTATCATTGACTCCTTATGTTACTACAGCCTATGCTATTCATTAATGTCATTGCTATCTGTTCTTATCGCACCTGCACAACAAACATGTTAGTGAAATTACATGAAATACAAGCTTGAGAGAGGCAAAATAAATGCAAAGAAAAGGGACCTAATGCTGCAAATACCACATGCAAACATTTGGAAGGAGATGAGAAACAATTGCAAGAGTGAASAATTTAAATCTATCCTACATATTATACTACATGCATAAAAGACTTAAAAACTATTGTTAAATCCTAGCAAGTGAATGGTTATGCAATTGTGATTGAATTATATGGTAAATATGCATATGGTTTGAAATGTTGGTGGCGCATATTGGCAGAGTAATAGTGGTAATGGTTATGTGTTTTAAATTGAGTTATATTGGAAATATTAATAAGATGGACAAAATAGGGGTGGCGCATTTTGACAAAGTGATGGACACTAATGGTTATGTGATTTTGTTTGAGTTATATGGTGTGAAGTGGAATATGGTGATCATGCTACTGGATTTTAATGTGGTGATGGTTTCGATACATGTTGGATTAATCGTGTTAATGGAGAATTTATTGGCATGTACTATTGAGTTAATGAGATGTGGGTGGAGGCAATGTGCATTTACTGCACATCACCTTTACTCTTCCTGTTGGCCGCCACCCTAGTCGGGCTATTGTTCGATCTTACTGCTGTATTTATGCTTCGAAATTTTAGGAGGGAGGAACCGCTCGACCAACTCTCGTTTTAAGGAATTCGATTAACATGTTTGTCCTTTTTTTTGGCCATTCTTGACTTCGCTCTGGTTATGAAATGATTACTGGCTCATGTGTATGGGTTTGTGTTTTTCCTAAGCGTTGCAACTGTGTGAAATTTTGGTTCTTGAATGAAGATTTGATGATTTTGCCTGTAATATTTTTAAGTTCATAGAGGTTATTGGTCTTCCTGGTGATAGCTCTCTGTTACCACTACTGGCTTAGTTGGAGGTTTTTGTTGTTGGTTTGCTTGGCTGGTTTTCCCCACGCGTGTGCATCACTTGTCCAGCCTCTTGTGTTTATGGGTTTAATGGCTGAAGGCATCCGTCATCACTGTGTTTTGTTTATTTGGGAAATGGTTGATTTCATCACTAAAGGCCGTGAAATGGGCTCTCTTTTTCATACTTGGCCTTGTCATCACCTCAGTGATGTGGTTGTTTTAAGAGCCACAAGGGTTACACCCTGTGCGCGTTAAGCATCACTATCGGTCGGGTTGGAGCCTCGCTTCTCTATGGTAGCCCTCTTGTCTCGAGATTTTTTATCTATCCACGAATAATTCATGGTTCCCCTCTGTGTATGCACTGTTGGTATCTGGGTTTTTTTACCATTGAAGGAAGTTGGATATAGCTTTCCTGTGTTAGTCACAGTGCGAACCTTTAACTCCACAGGTCCGAGGGTTGACATGGAACACAAGCATGGCCTGCTGGATTTACCTCTTGATTGTTGGATGGTTTTATATTGTTGACTATTTTTTATTACAGACCCGTCTTGTTGGCTATATAATAGTCATGTTGGTTTGGAATTTAGTTACTGCTTATGTATTACGGTGGTAAACCCTGCTTGTTATCTGCACAACTCAAGTTACACAGTCTCTCTCCTTATGTTAAATAACTCAATATTGTTTAATGGAAAGGGACACTGCCCCAATTCGAATGGATGCATGGGTATGCGTGGTTGTCACAACTTGTTAGGTCAATTGATTTTACGATAGTGATGGATTGGTTGGTTGATACACAGTCACTGGTATTTTGCACAAAGGGTTGTTTAGATGTTTAGCTAGCATTGGTTACAAATGCTTGACATTTCTCATGCATATTGTGTTGTGTATATGGTGGCCTCGCACAATGAAGAAATGGTCATGGTAACTGTAGTTTTCTTTGGGGACTAGATGGTTATTGAATTGGATGATTGTAGAAATTTTATCCACTCTATCCTTATGATTGTTCGATCGTATAATTCTGAGTCTGCACAACATAGTTGATTACAGTTGGAATAAATCAGAGTCATACTGTGTTATTAATGATTAAACACGATGGATTTATTACTGACTGTGTGTTTGATTTGTTAAATGGAGATATTGCATCGTAGCATTTGATGACTGTGCACTGTGTATAATATGGATAGCTTGGTTTCTCACACTCAGGGATACCCACAAAGTTTTTAGCATGTTTTGTTGCAATCGATCATTTGTTAAGAATGTTGTTGATACCCAGTCATGTTGAATGGATGGTCCAACTTTCAAAATCAGATGGAATTGGGCTTGCACAGTGATGGAGTTACACTTGCATGTTTGAATTATTCAGTGTGTAGCTTGTGTTGGAATGGTGACTGTTGACTGTAAAGGGTCAGTTCGGGTTCTGGCAATTTGATTTTGATTCTGGTTACTGCCTATATATGTTTAACGAATATCATTGCATTTTAATGATAAGCCCGATTGCAGGATAGTGATTTCATTGTTAATTTGAAAACTTCACCTTTAAAGTATTATTGTGATTGAAGAAATGCATGGGCATTGGTTGATTTGATAGTTACAGATTGGAAATGGGTACTGTGCATAAATTGTTAAAATGCAAATGAAGGGAACAAAACCTCTTGCAAATTGTATAGGATGCCCATTGTTTTGTGATGGAACTGTGTTGGACATTTGATTATGAACAATGAACTTGTTAAATACACAGAACATATTATTTAGTCAAATGATTGATGGTTGATGCATCTTCTTTGTAGCATGTTTATGGATCACTTAATTAATCTCATGAACAATAATTGTCTTTCTTCCCTTCCATGATTTCATTTTTCGCTAATTACAAATCCCATCACCTTCCCATTTCATTTTTTTTTCACTCCCTGTTCTGAGATTAATTACAGTCAGGAGAATTTATGTGTTAAAGTGGCAATGTCATGTGTGGATTACAATGAGGTTTTATTGGTTTTCTCTACAGTTGATTGTTGTTATCATTAACCAGTGACCATGTCTTCTCCCCTTTCACTGTATCATATTTTCTCTCAATAAAAACCCCTCACATATCCCTGAACCCTTTTTCACTCCCCTACTCATTGATTAACAGTAAAACAATTTGTATGGATTGGATTGCATGAGTATGATATATTTTGAGCCAAATCTATTTCATAATTTTAAGAGTTTTCATGCATGGTTATTTAAAAGACTATTTGTTAATCGATCACGCATGAAGGATGAGTTTTTTCCGTCGAGGAAGCCATGGTCGAGGAAACAGAGGTAGAGATAACTGGAACCAAGGCCCAAAAAGGCCTAGGTTCTCCATACATTTTGATGTTGATTCAGAAGAGCTTGGCCAAATGTTTCATGTCAGATTCTTTAATTGGATTGGGCATGGAATAGTCCAACCTATGCTTGAAAGGCCTCCTTTCTAAGCCCCACAAGCCCCTAGTATCCCTGTGCCTCCTCATGTCTCCTTACAACCTGAGGTCCTTGAAAATGATGGATGGTCAGAGATTGTCCACCCGACATTCTCCCAACATCATGGCAGGCCCAACTTGTCTTTTCTTGCTCCTCCACCTTTGAACCCCATTGTCCAATCTGCCCCTAACCACCTGCCAATGCAATCCTCCCATGCTAGCAAGAGATTGAATATTGAAGCTCACCATGCACTTGATAAAGGAAAAGCCATTGCTGCCCCTTCCTCACCCTCCAATGACTCTGACAAATCTATGTCTTCTTGGATGAATTTAAGGGACTATTGTTCCCATGTGATCAACGAGATTAAGCTTAAATGCTTTGCACATCCCAAGGCAAATTCATGAAAATCAAGAGGTGACAGCAACAACCAAGGAAGGGTTGCAGCACAGACTGGGAAATATGGCTTTTGAGTTTTATGTTATCTATTGTTTATGACAGTTGACTTCATGGATATTTGGACAACATGTTTTATTTTGGATATATGAGTATTATTTTTGAAATAATTTCAAATTTCATGAGCTAAAATTGCCAAAAGTAAAGATGTTGATGGGAGACACATGGAGGTGTGTTTTTCTTAACTAATGGTTATGTTATGATTGTTATGATTGTTATGATTGTTATGAACTAAAGGGAGTCACAAGGGGTCTCACCTACTAGTTATTATTTATTTATGACCCTTATTTTGATTATTACTTTTCCCCCTAACTAAAGTTAGTTGACTCTTTTAATTAACTTAACTAATGATTTGGTTTAATTACTTCAACCAATTCTGACTTGTTAAAAGAAAAAGGAAAGGGAGGAACAAGGGAGGATAGAAGCATAAGCATGCTAAGGTTTTCTCTTTGAGTTTATGTTGAGATAGTTCAGTTTTCATTCATTCATATATTCATCACAACCTAATTCTCTTTTGTGATAGCATGGTCTTATTGTAGACAACAATATTCAGGGTTGAATCAAATCATTCAGACACTTGTTTTTCAGAGGTGTTGATCTATCTTTGATAGTTTGTGTAGACTTGTTCGTTTGTGAATTAATTTTCATGACTGATAAAGGCTATTGTGAAAAGTCGAGTGGGTGGCAATCTGTGGCAAGCTGATCCAAATTTTAGAGTTCAGTTTTGGTTGTCTATCAAAGCTCCTTTTGTATGTTCCATCGGGGATGTCTAAGTTTGACTTTGGTCCAATATTTCTGTATGATATTTTGTAAAGAAAATGACTCTTTGGTGAATTGGAATGACATAAAGGATTTCTTTATGTCTCAACTATCTTGATTTTCATCTTGGTGTCTTTACTTATGTTATTACATTTATTTCAACAACTATTATATTTAGAAAATTACATAAAAAGTGAATTTTCAGCAAGCTTTTTGTTGATAAAAGACTAGCCTAAGCACTCATAATTAATACTTGTGAGTTAGGATCTTATTTTTGTTGGCTATAAACATAGGGTGATATTCCTGTCTACTTTTCTTTAGCCAAGTAAAGTCTGAAAATGCTTGAGTAAGATCATTTCATATCTTTTCCTCAACATTTATTTGGCGACCGTACTGGGGAGATCTTCGATTTCTCTTCGGTTAATTTTTATAATAGATTTTTACCAATACATCTTTCATTTTCTGTTATTGACTCTTTAATTGTTTTTCTATTCATGACTGTTCCTGATGCAAGGCAACCCAATCTTGAGCCTAGTCTCAAAGACTAGACCAACATTGCTTTGAACTTGATTCATACTATTTTAGACACTACTAGTACCAATGTTGAGCTTAACCGTTCTTGGGCAGTGATTGAACGAGATATTAGTGTTCAAGAATAGTTGGAAGCTAGACATAGGCAGCCTAGAAATCAACAGTAACCTTTTGTTTCTTCAATTTTGGCCTTCCTTTAATGTCCCTAGATTCTCGTGCTTCTAGAAGAAGAAGAGGCTTGTCACCTGAAATCAATCCTATTGTTGAAATAGGAAGAAGAAACGTAGTGTTATCTGTCCAACAAAGTTCTCTAAGGAGGACTTTATCTGATTCATCCAACTCATCTTTCTTTCCCTCATCTATCATCCACAAGATGGCATCTAGTGGTGGTTCTGGTGGCACTGGAAGTTCTTCATCTTCCCAATATTCATCGTCTTCAGTGATTGGTAGCTTGTACAACCACCATATCCCTGTCCAATCTACTACAAACCCCACCAAAGTCATTAAAAAGTATGGGATTTTTCAGTTCAAAGAAGATGACACAACCACACCGTGGCATGTGTCCTCTCCTCTTAACTTAGCACCTGCTACTTGCCCACTTCTGAAGTTTAAGGAGCATTTGCCTAAGTTTTCGGGGAATAACACTGCCAGTAAAAATGAACACCTAGTGGCATTTTCAAATGCTTGTCATAACATAGGTGCTAATGACAATGACACTTACATGTGCTTGTTCATCAATTCCTTGGAAGGAAAGGCTGTGAACGATTTCTTTGACCTTCCTCCTAAGATCATGTCTACTTGGGAAGAGTTAATCTATTGGTTTTGATCCACTTATGGGCAATCCAAAATCCCTGCCAAGAAGTTAAGGGAATACAATAACATCACTTATAAATATGGTGAGACCATCAAGTCTTTCAACTTGCGTTTCACCAAGTTGTACAATAAAATCCCCAAACTTATTCACCCACAGAACCAAGCTTCTTTCATGCATTACTACAATGCATTACCTTCTCCTTACCATCATAGGCTTGAGGAAAAGGCCATCGATAATATTGGCTCCAGTCTACATACCTGTTCAGAGTATGAAGAACAACTTGAAAGAACTGGTCTTCCCCAGGATGAACCGGTTAAACAAGTAGACATGTCCGCTCTCTTATAACTATTACAAGATATGAACAATCATATGATAACATTTGAGCGGAAGGGTACTGTCTCCCCTCTCATGCCTAGAGCTTCATCCTTTTCTACACCCCCCCTTTAGAAATCTAGTTGAAAACAATTTTCAGCCTAAGGCTATCCTACCTCGGAGTTGGTGCAAATTTTGCGAGGAACACCACGAAGGAACCACATGTGAGGTAAAGAAGAGTGTCAGAGATAAGATGTTTGGTAAGAGACCAGAAACTACTATCATTTTCCTAGACTTTTCAGAGCCAGAGGATGTCATGGTTATCAATACTAGAAACAAATCCTATGCTCCCAAGGTAAAATTTGATTCTCCCTGCAGTTCTCCTAGCCCGAGCTCGTCCTCAACTGCTGTTGTGCCCCAGGTTCCTAAAATTATTGAGAGTCAAGGAATCACTCTTCCTCCTCCCTCTTACAAATACAATATCTTGAATCAATTGGCCAACATCAAAGCAGATGGAACCCTCCTAGACATGTTTTTTGTCCCTGAACAACAGATGCATCTGAAACAATTCATGGAAGGAAAAGATTTCGTGGTAGCCAATCTTTCTGAAGTGGTAAACAAAGAGGATTCTTCTGTAAATAAAGTAGGTGTAAATAAATTTAGATACCCTGTAAAAAAACCCCTTTTTTATATTTCTGTAAAGATCATGGATAAGATCACCTATTGTTGCCTCATTGATGGTGGTTCAAGCCCAAGTGTCATGTCGAAGATTATTATGGAAGAGCTAGGCTTGTCTTGTACAAACAAAAATGTTAGAAGCATGTTCTCCTATAATAGTCTACAACAAACAACCATAGGTGATATTAAGGATGTAACCTTGGTTTTATGTGCTCATCCTAAGATAAGGACAACCCTCAACATTCAGGTAATTGATATGCCTGTAAAAAATTACTCAATTATTTTGGGAAGAGATTGGAAAGCCCTAATAGGTGGGTACCTCTCACTCGATGAGACACATTTATTCGTTCCTCGGAAGGGTAAGAAAATTATAGTCCTTAGAGAGGGAATAATTTCACCTTACATAGAGAGTGTCCTGCAATCTAGCATAAATTATATCGAAGAAGACCTAGGAGTGTATTCCATCTTTGCTGAAGAGGATAATATTCCTTCGGAAAGAATTGATTTAGATGATGATTTATGGCATATGCACTTTGACGGTTCATACTCTAATGAAGGTAATGGGGCTGGTATTATCTTGGTTTCTCCTGCAGGAAAAATTCATAATTTGTCCTACAGGTTGGAGTTTGCTTGTTCAAACAATGTTGCTAAATTCAAAGCTTTATTGTTAGGCATTGAGAACAACCTTAATATTGGTTGTGGTCACCTTTCAGTTTTGGGAAATTCTGAGCTTGTCGTGAACCTGATACATAAGACATTCTCTCATAGCAACAAAATACTAGAACAATACGCCCAAACTGTTTGGGCACTTGTCTCAGACCTTCTATCTTTCAACATCACTCATGTTAAGAAGGAGTTGAATTCAATGGCTGATTGGTTAGCTGTCTTTGCATCCTCTCGTACTCAGCAACTCTTGCTTCACAGGCCTGATTGTGCTTTCCAATATCTACATTGTTCATACATTTCTAGAAGGGAAGGATCTTGGAAGGCCACCTCTAATGATGAGAGCATTTGTGTTGTCATTTAAAATGAACCTCTTAATCCCGAGGAGATGATATCCATAGAAAATAATGAGATTCCTGAGGGCTTGACTCCTCTTGAGAGTTCATTTTCCTTGAGTGTTGTAGGCAATAAAGAAAAACAAAGAGAAGAGGAGTTACAAAAGAAGGTGGTTGAAACCACCTTCTTGAACATTAGGACACCAGGATATTCAACGAATGATAAGATAAATGCCCAATGTTTTGTTAGAAAAGAGATGGGATCCACTGAGCTACTTGGTGAATCTCAAAATATTTTTGCTTGGTCTTATGAGGATCTTCGTGGTTTTGATCCTGGTCTTGTTCGGCATATTATAAAGCTAGTTGGGAAAAAACAAGAACTTGTTAATTCTACACTGAAGGCACCCTTTCGAAGGGGGTTGAGAGATTTCTTAAAGGCTAGAATATTTTTTTCAGTCCACCCTGAACGGGTTCCAAATCAGGTACCTACTTCAAAGATCACAAATCATACTAGAACATGTGTTCATCTTCGCACCCTTGGTCAATCTATTATGAGAAATACTTCTCCCCCCCTTTATGAAAAAATAATTTTGCAGCAGGTTGTAGAGTTACAGTTGAATTCCTTACTTGAGAGTTTATTTGGTTACAGTAAAATCAAGGTAGAAAGGGAAAATTTTCACAAAACCACTCTTATTACAAATTGCAATACTATGTCTTACAAATGCCTGCCTTATGGCTTATTTGATGCAAGTATTTCCTTTAAAAGGCCTATGCATACAGATTTCAATGAATTGGTCAGTCTCTATGCTTATCTTGATGATTTAATCGTATGCGTCAAAGGGCTGATAATTACACCAGAATTTCAACTGTTGGGTCATTTCCAAATTACTTTTGTCTTGGACACTAACTCAAAAATTTTAAAGGAATTACATAGACAATGGTTTTCCTACAACACTAACATTCCTTGCTTGAAGTATTATGAAGGACCAGCGTGAAAGGGTTCAAACACTGATTGGATTTTTGTATACTAGTAGCCTAGCTTTGCTTTCAAATTTTGCGCTTCTTTTCTCTGCCTTATAGTACTTTGATTTATGCTTTGTAAGTAAAGTTTTTTTTTCCTGCTGCGCTTCATTTCTATCTTTTATTGTTGTTGTTTTAGTTTCTACAATTTTACTTCTGTCATGATTTGTTTTTTTTGTATCTTTAATCATTTTTGTCAAATAGGATGTTGGATCAATTTTGCCACAGTGACATTCCTGCAAAGCATTGTTAGTTGATAACAAGCAAGCTTACACAACTGTTATGATGTCCCCCCTGAAGGGCCCTCAAAATTGTTACATATTTCCACTGTTGTCTCACAAGGAATTGGCTTTTCCCACTTCTTCTTGCCATTTCTTCATACATTGAGATATTAAGAGTAAATCTATGAGCTTTCCTCCTTGAAAGTGAGAGCATATTCCGGTTGAATGATTATGCATACAGTGGTAAAACCCCTCATACTTAACACTTTTCATAAATTATTACCAAATTCCCAGTCATCTTTCCCTTAAATCTGCTCACTTCCCCCTGTTGCATAATCATTATGGCTGTGTCTTCTAAAATTACTGTTCTTGATCTATGAAACCATGAGTTATGAGTTCTAAATCTACTAGAAACAAATTTTTCTGTGGAGTCGCTAGTTTGTTGACGATTAAAAACATCAATGTAGTTTCGCCCGCAAAGTATTGCTAAAGCCTATTATTATAAAACTAAATAATACTAGTAGGTGGGACCCCCTTGAACTATTGAAGATCAGATGTGTTCATTTTTTTGATGTTATGATGATATGTGACACGACTGACATGGTTGATGAAGATCTTGTTGATTATTGGTTATGATTTGAGCTTATGTATCATTGACTCCTTGTGTTACTACAACCTGTTCTATTCATTAATGTCATTGCTATTTGTTCTTATCGCACTTGCACAACAAACATGTTAGTGAAATTACATGAAAGACAAGCTTGAGAGAGGCAAAATAAATGCAAAGAAAAGGGACCTAATATTGCAAATAACACATGAAAACATTTGGAAGGAGATGAGAAACAATTGTAAGGGTGAATAATTTAAAGTTATCCTACATACTATACTACATGCATAAAAGACTTAACAACTATTGTTAAATCCTAGCAAGTGAATGGTTATGCAATTGTGATTGAATTATATGGTAAATACGCATATGGTTTGAAATGTTGGTGGTGCATATTGGCAGGGTAATAGTGGTAATGGTTATGTGTTTTAAATTGAGTTATATTGGAAATATGAATAAGATGGACAAAATAGGGGTGGTGCATTTTGACAAAATGATGGACACTAATGGTTATGCGATTTTGTTTGAGTTATATGGTGATCACGCTACTGGCTTTTAATGTGGTGATGGTTTCGATACATGTTTGATTAATTGTGTTAATGGAGAATTTGTTGGCATGTACTGTTGAGTTAATGATATGTGGGTGGAGGCGACGTGCATTTAATGCAAGTCACCTTTGCTCTTCCCGTTGGCTGCCACCCTATTTGAGCTATTGTTCGATCTTGTTGCTGTGTTTATGCTCCAAAATTTTAGCAGGGAGGAACTGCTCGACCAAATCTCATTTTAAGGAATTCGATTAATAGGTATGTCCTTTCTTTTTGGCCATTCTTGACTTTGCTTTGGTTATGAAATGATTACTGGCTCAGGTGTATGGGTTTGTGTTTTTCCTAAGCGTTGCAACTGTGTGAAATTTTGGTTCTTGAATGAAGAGTGGATGGTTCTGCTTGTAATATTTTTGAGTTCATAGAGGTTATTGGTCTTCCTGGTGATAGCTCTATGTTACCACTGTTGATACTGAGAGGGGGGTGAATCGGTATCAAGTACAATTTTAAAAAAAATTCCAACTTATACTTAAACCATTCAATTATATCCAATGAGAAATGAACAATAGTATAAGAGTTACACCAATACACCACAATACACCATGCACAA
>SNQJ01S0067825.1:36955-46983 GCA_010110895.2 Picea sitchensis | reverse complement strand
AGGTTTTTACCCTGTATGGGTTTCCTCGGGAATTATCTGTCTCTGTCTTTCTCATATATGTAACCGATGTTGAATGTGCCTTTGTTTAATTCTCTGCATTATTGTGATCATCATTAAGTGCCTTGTAAAGATTTCAAAAGAAGCATAATTGTTTAAGCACGGTAACAATTGATTCACCCCCCCTCTCAGTTGTCCAACATGATGCATCTTCTTCGTAGCATGTTTATGGATCACTTAATTAATCTCATGAACACTAATCATCTTTCTTCCCTTACACGATTTCATTTTCCACTAATTACGAATCCCATCACCTTCCCATTTCATTTTTTTTTTTCACTCCCTGTTCTAAGATTAATTACAGTCAAGAGAATTTTTTTGTTAAAGTGGCAGTGTCATGTGCGGATTACAGTGAGGTTTTATTGGTTTTCTCTACAGTTGATTGTTTTTATCATTGAGCAGTGACCATGTCTTTTCCCCTTTCATTATATCATATTTTATCTCAATACAAACCCCTCACGTATCCCTGAACCCTTTTTCACTCCCCTGCTCATTGATTAACAGTAAAACAATTTGTATGGATTGGATTGCATGACTCTGATACATTCCGAGCCAAATCTATTTCATATTTTTAAGATTTGTCATGTAAGGTTATTTAAAAGACTATTTTCTAATCGATCACGCATGCAAGATGAGTTTTTTCAGTCGAGGAAGCCATGGCTGAGGAAATAGAGGTAGAGGTAACTGGAATCGAGGCCCAAGAAGGCCCATGTTCTCCATACATTTTGACATTGATTTAGAAGAGCTTGGCCAAATGTTTCATGCCAGATTATTTAATTGTATTGGGCATGGAATAGTCCAACCTAGGCATGAAAGGCCTCCTTTCAAAGCCCTGCAAGCCCTCGGTATCCCTGTGCCTCCTCATGTCTCCTTACAACCTAATTTCCCTAAAAATCATGGATGGCAGGAGATTTTCCACCCGACAGTCTCCCAACATCGTGGCAGGCCCAACTTGTCTTTGCATTTTCCTCCACCTTTGAACCCCATTTTCCAAGATGCCCCTAACCACTCGCCAGTGAAATCCTCCCATGCTAGCAAGAGATTAAAGATTGAATCCCACCATGCACTTGATAAAAGAAAATCCATTGTTGCCCCTTCCTCACCCTCCAATGACTATGACAAATCTGTGTCTTCCCAGATGCATTTGAGGGACGATTGTTCCCATGTGATCAACGAGATTAATCCTAAAGGCTCTACACAACCCATGGCAAATTCAGGAAAATCAATAGGTGACAACAACAACCAAGGAAGGGTTGCATCACAGATTGGGAAATATGGATTTTGAGTTTTATGTTATCTATTTTTTATGATAGTTGACTTCATGGATCTTTGGACATCATGTTTTATTTTGGATATATGAGTATTATTTTTGAAATAATTTCAAATTTCATGAGCTAAAATTGCCAAAAGTAAAGATGTTGATGGGAGACACAAGGAGGTGTGTTTTTCTTAACTAATGGTTATGTTATGATTGTTATCATTGTTATGAACTAAAGGGAGTCACAAGGAGTCCCACCTACTAGTTATTAATTATTTATGACCCTTATTATGATTATTACTTTCCCCCCTAACTAAAGTTAGTTGAGTCTTTTAATTAACTTAACTAATGAGTTGGTTTAACTACTTCAACCAATTTTGACTTGTTAAAAGTAAAAGGAAAGGGAGGAACAAGGAAGGATAGAAGCAGAAGCATGCTAAGGTTTTCTCTTTGAGTTTATGTTGAGATAGTTCAGTTTTCATTCATTCATATATTCATCACAGCCTAATTCTCTTTTGTGATAGCAGGGTCTTATTGTAGACAACAATATTCATGGCTGAATCAAATCATTCAGACACTTGTTTTTCAAAGGTGTTGATCTATCTTTGATAGTCTGTGTAGACTTGTCTATTTTTGAATTAATTTTCATGACTGATAAAGGCTATTGTTCAGAGTCGAGTGGGCAATAATCTGTGGCAAGCTAATCTAGCTTTTAGAGTTCAGTTTTGGTTTTCTATCATAGGCCCTTTTGTATGTTCCATTGGGGATGTCTAAGTTTGACTTTGGTCCAATATTTCTATATGATATTTTGTAAAGAAAATGACTCTTTGGTGAATTGGAATGAAATAAAGGATTACTTTATGTCTCAACTGTCTTGATTTTCATCTCGGTGTCTTTACTTCTGTTCTTACATTTATTTTAGAAACTGTTATATTCAGATAATTACATAAAAAGTGAATTTCCAGCAAGCTTTTTGTTGATAAAAGACTAGCCTAAGCACTCATAATTAATACTTGTGATTTAGGATGTTATTTTTGTTGGCTATAAACATAGGGTAATATTCTTGTCTACTTTGCTTTAGCCAAGTAAAGTCTGAAAATGCTTGAGTAAGATCATTTCATATATTTTCCTCAACAACAGTGAAATGGTAAATTGGGCAAAACAAGACATGGTTTTCAAAACCACGAGAAACAAACAATAACTGGTTTTTCAAAACCACGGGCATGAATTAAAATATGGAAATTTAATTCTACAAGATAAAAAACATTTGGGAATTATTTTTATTCAAATAGATTATTCCCAAATATTTAAGGAGAATATGGATAAATGAAATTAGATTTGAAAGAGTACAAGTGACATTTCAAAGAGAATGTGGTAGAGGAAGGAGCTGAAGCGTTAGCGGAATCGACAGTTGGATCATGAAACGTTTTTTTTGAAAACTGTCAGCTGTAATCATTGTACTTAGTTTTAGAAGCTGAAACGTTTCAATTCAGCTATTGTAATCGGTTTCTAACTAAAGGAACTCAAATTGTATAAGTATTAGAAGTTCCCATTGTATTAATCTTTGGCAGAAGTGCCAGGGCACAATTCTGGTTGTTCTGAACTATATTGTAATTTTTTTGGAGCTGAATGGAATACATATGCAGAAGCTTTTGAAATCTCTGTGAAAAGATTCTAATGGTGGTGATATGAGTTTTTTCTTCTCTCATTGTATGTATTTCCCGTGTTCTTTAATTTCATTTACACTGTCTTCTATTTAAATTGGATAATCAAAGGCCCATAATTCATCTCGTGATGCTCTCGGCTGAAGCAATTTAAACTGTGTGTATTTCTTCCTAACCAATTCATAAGTCATTTCATTAATGCTCTGATGAAGTTACTTGTTTTTCAACTTTCCTCTTAAAATCTACAAATTTCAATTTAAAACTCAGATTCATTGCCTCATTTAGCCTTTATCCTCTGGAGAGTTCTATTGGCCAGTTAGTGTTTTCATTCATTTTTAGAATTTTGACTCCATAGCCCTGAGTGTCCCTCCCTTTTCTTGCCAACAACTTTATCAAACCCCCCAAAACAAAATAAATCTAGCCATCGATTACCAAAGAAACATCAAGTGACATGAGAGAGCCCTCTATGAGCTAAGCAGGCTAGTGCCCAGCTCTAAAGTTGGTTGAAATAGTTACCTCTGTCGTTTGTCTATCAATCAGACAAATTTACAGAGTGCTAACAAGTTCATAACCAAGAAAGTCAAGAATTATGCTCCTATTATAGAAACATATGCCGATAGAGATAGCCATGTGTGAGACCATGATGTGGTTGGATATGGAAGGTCTATAGTGTTGTACAAGTTCTTAATGGTTCCCCTACTTATAATTGTTGTTTGTACTGCAACCCCTTTTTCGATATTGAAGAGAACAAAAGGATTATATTCCTAGTGTTGTGTATGGTTTGAAGAGGAAGGTATCCAAATGATCGAGAAAGTAAAGGGAAGATATTGGATAAGGTGTTGAGGCATTGGCTATACCTTCCAACTCACCATGGTGTAATATAATACATGATATAGATATGTGGTATTCTAAGGTCAATGCAAGGATGCATTGTGTAGATGTGACCATGAGTATTGACACATTTGTTTATTGGTAGAAATATTGGATTGCATTATGAAAGGCTTGGTGTGCTAGATAATGCATATACAAGGAATTCTAGTTGCATTCCATTTAATATGAATAAAATCCATAAGTGATTGAATTTCTAGTATAGTATAACTATGAGATCACTTAATGGGTTGTGCAAATGTTGCAATAAAAGAATGACATGCATGAATACTAACAATTTTTTTAGTTGACTAAAATTTGAGAAAGATTGTAGTTAGAATAGTCTTGGATATGGCAATGGTATAATCCCATAAGGAATACCAATACTAGTTGTTGCAAGAGACAAATGTTATGAGAGGGAAACTCATGCTTGGGAAACTCAATTTCCTATATGAAACATAATTGAGAATTAATAAGTGAAATTTCTATGATGATATCTCATGATGATTGTATGTGTGTGATAAAAATGAGATAACGATCGTTGAAGTTGGAAAGATCAGGAATAAGGCCATCATTATGACACTTAAACCTTATGATTGACATAATTTATTGGCTACAAACTACTAGTGGAGGTCTAGTAGTAAGTCAACGCTCTCCTTGCACATGAAATCCTTGGAAAGATAGATCGCCTGAGGGATTGTGTAGCAGTGAAGGGGATGCTTGAGTCTAGAGGGTGAGTATAGCAAGGAAGAGGAAACTTGAGAATGCATGTGGCTGGATTCATGAGGGTGTGTCAAAGGCTAAGTTCTTTCCCATGGAAGATTTGTGTTGGTGTAAATATATGTTTAGTATATTGCACTCATTTATATATCAATCCAAGATTCGTAATCAAAAGATTTTTTACACTATATGTGTCGAAAATAGGTAATCTATCTATGTCTGTTGTATCTAGCTCAATCAAGAAACAATAAATAACAAAATACTATGTTTTTGGAATATCTGAACACTATTCTTCACACAACTTCAAACTAGAAGATAAAGCTCATAGTAAAAATCTCAATCAAACACTTAGTTACACTATGTGTCGAAAATAGGTAATCTCAATCATTGAGATTTGTTACACTTAGTTACAAATGATAATCTATCTCATAGTTAGACTATATGTGTTGAAAATAGGTAATCAAACACTTAGTACAAATTCACTATATTTACTCTTGGAAAGAAACCAATCATGACCTAATCAATTCCAATCAAAACTTCCTTCCTCAATACATGAGACAATCAATATGATTGAAAGACTTCATTATTGATGGATGAAGGGTGAGAGATGAAGTCTAATTGTTCCTGTACCTACTCAGGACAACACAATTACTAAGACTTTCAAATTCAGAAAAATAATAATTGCTTATCTAACAATACCAAACATCTACCTAGCTTTTGTTAATTAAATATCACCCTACAGAAACATAAATAGAATCATATACTATGCTTAATGTATAATTGTTCATTCACACTGATCCAAAATCAATAGGTATCTATTTAGAGATTTGTGTTGTACTTAGGAAAGTTCATGCACTCAGAATCATTTGCAATACATAATTGTTTTATTTGCACACTCACACAATTAAGTTATGTCCACACATAAACATATACAGGGAGACTTACCTTGGTTGGGGCGGTGGGCCCTTGCCGAACCAACAAGGTAGCTCTAAAGAAATTACATAATAGATACTTTACTCACACCCATGAATTGCAAAAACCATCATTTGTACTCTTTTAATTAAATGGGTGAATCAGTAATTCAACATTCAATTTCCAGCATAACAATGTATATTATCGATCATCTACACACCATCCCTTTTAAATAAGGTCAGGCGTTACAATCAAAGTCTGAAGATAATCATCAAATGTTTACAAGATATTACAATTGGTGAACATAACGTATCTCAAGGAATGGACTTCATCCTCATGACATGAAGTGCATGAGTGATGAAGTCTATCGTGATCATCGAACCAAGGATGCTTCCATCCAACTAATTTCTTGGAGCCATCACTAGTGTACTAATTCAAAACGCCAATCATGTAGAAGCGAGTTTAGTATCGGACTAACACAGTAATAGATCTTGGTACCGAATCAATGCAGAGTTGGTACCGAATCAACGCAGAGTTGGTATCAGTATAGGCAGAGTATCGTAATAGAACAATTGAAATGTTGTAGTACCAGACCAACAAAAGTACCAGCTGAATCCTGAAGATGAGTACCGGATGAGGTAATGCTTGTCATGAAAGCTGCTTAATAGAAATCAAAGTAATTATAAGCATAAACAACAATCATTTAGTCCCAATTAATTAAGAAATCAAACGAAACATGTTTTTAACATGGGTTACTCATTATGCATATGAATAAGGTCACAAGGTAGGTTTGTGGAAGAAATAGACAACATATGCATATGTCAGAGGTAAAATTGACCAATATAGAAGGTAAGATAACATAATAGGGGTGTCAAAACAGAGACCCAACATTTTCCCACATGCTTAATTCATTGCATGTCCTCATGCAAAAATGTCGAAACTGGTACGCAAAATTTTGCAAAACTGAAATTGTCTTCCACCCTGGCTGAATATCATTTGTCTGGCTGTAGAATATTGAAACTAGAGGCCTCACCCTTAATCTCATTCTTGATAACCCCGGTGTACTGGATCAAACGCAAAAGTTTTTTAAGATTAACAGAGGCTTCTTCTTGTGCATCCTGTAACCTTCAGTTATATTCTTTAAATGGTGCATTCTCTGCCTTAATGTTCCTATCCAAAACTTGATACTCTGTAACCTCTTGTTTTAACTTCTTCTTCTGTTTTGTAATCTTCCCAACCTTCAATATCAATTGTTGTTTGCTCAAGGAACTAACAGGATCAGATATGGTTGCTTTCTCAGTTACCTCCCCTCGATCTTCCACCTCCTTCCTTAAACCTCTTAAGGTATCTATTACTAACCCTTCAGTCTCACTAATCGTTGCTCCATAGAAATGTTCCTTCTTTGGAGAAGTCAGAATATCAATAGGCTCCTCTGGAAAAGAAGGCACATGTGGAATTATTATTTGCTTAGCCATGCTTCTTGTAGTTCTACGCATTAGATGTGAGGCTTCCTTAGATGTACCGACAGGAGTATAATTTTCCCTAAACAATTTTCTCTTCTTTGTTGTAGGAGAAAATGTAGATCTTAGAACCTGTTGTTCCTGCACATATTTTGTTTTTACCCCAGAGGACTGAGGTGTAAACTCTGGAGTTTTCTTCTCTTGTACCTTCTTCATTTTTACTCTAGGGGATTGAAGTGCAGGTATGGAAGTCTACTCTTTTTGTACACTCCTCATTTTTACCCTAGGGGGTGGAGGTGTAGATACATGAGTTGGCTCTTTCTGCACATTCCTCGTTTTAATCTTCCCCCTACTTCCAAATTTCACTTTAGGAGTCTTCTCCAACTCACTAACTGACTCTTGAGGAAACTCAATAGTTTCCTTAGGGGCACCATATGAAACTTAATTTTGACCATATTTCTTACTTTTTTGCCTCTCACTTCGTGGAAATTGAATTTTAGGGATCGAGGCTAGACTTGGTTCCTTAGATTGGGAGACCTCTCCTTCCTATATGTAGTAGGCTCCTCTAGGATTTGTTCTTCTGGCACATCCTTCTTTTGAAACTTCCTCTTGCTTCAAATATTTATTCCATGGGCCCTCTATAACTTGCTAACAGGCTTTGGTGATAATTCAATAGTTGCCTTAGGAGCACTATCTAAGAGTTCACCTTGCCCAAATTTATTTCTTTGCTGCCTCTTACTGCGTGGTAATTTAGTTTCAGGGATCAGTGCTGGACTTAGTTTCTAAGATTGGGAGGTCCTATTTTTCTTGGATGCAGTAAGATCCTCTATCATAACAGACTTATCCTTGTCCAATCTATCAACATGTTGGGATGAACTAGGTGTAACGACAGCTTCTTCATTCCCTAACTTCTTCCCTTTGCTTTTCCTTTCCCTTGTCTTTCTACTGGACCCTTCACTACATGCCTTTGTTTCATGTTATTATATATATTTAGAAACTCCCTCTTGAGCAAAATTTTGTTGAAGGAGTTGTTTCCAACTACTTCCTTGTTTTCTCAATGCATGGACAACTAATAATTTCATTAAGCCATGGTGATGGATACTAGTTTCAAGTTTCTTAGATGATGATTTAACTCCCCTAACCATTTTGTTTAGACTCATCTAGAGGAAATGGGGAAAGTCAATTTGTGGCCCACCTTCAAAGTGCGACAAAAGTTTTAAATGATATAAGAAGGTCACAACATACCTCCCTTCACAAGTGAGAAACCTCTATAGGATGATGAGCATTGTCCAATACTCCTCCTTAATACAAATCCGGGGAATACCTTTGGTCCAGTCGAGATCCTGATGCTCCGGCCTTAGAAAATTCTGACACAATGTTTTGCCAATGACAATGCCCTTGAAATATTTCTCTCTAGAGGAAGGCAAGCATGTAGATTTTTCTATGGTGGCCTCTGTAATTGTTAATTTCATATCCCCAAACAAGACACTCTCATCATCATAGGTATAACAAAAATCACGAGATACCCCGTCATGATAGCCTTTGATTTTTTCCAAAAACAGAACCCATTCGACCTGCTCAAATTTTTCTTTGCAAGCTTGGTATTATTGCGTCTCATTATATAATTGGAACACTGGTTCATGTCTATCAAACCCCATGCTAGCTCCAGAGAAAGTCTACTAGTGTATATGGCCACAGGACGAAGAACGAGGGTTTAATACTGGAACAAAGTAGCACATGATAGAGTATCGGAAGGAGACATAGTGTGAAAACGGTATGAAGGGATAGAGCATAGTGTGAATGGAGATTGTATGGAAAAAGAATGGGTGAATAATGCTCATCTAGATGGCGAAGCCATCCAGAGGAGCGTTCATAAGTTGGAATTCAGATTACAACGGTCAAATCCGTGGTAATGATGGTGAGGTAAGGTAAGTCATGCGAATAACTTTAAAGATTGTATGGAGGTTTGTGTCGGATGTTGGGAAATGATTAAAGGAGATATGGTTGAAGTCACCGAAATTCACAGTTATGCAACTATTTGACGTCATCATGATCGGAAAATAATCATGGGTTTGACATGCATTAAGACATGTTTTAAATAAATCAGTCACATGACATGATGTTGGATCATGGCACTATGATGTTTCTTCACCATATGAACATAAGTATTTGACCAGAGTGTTTGAGAATGGAATTGATCATGTTAAAGGTATAATTACTTCATACTCTCAACATATTATGACCAACCCATCAAAAGATTCAAGTGCATATGAATGATTTCTTTATCATGAAATACCCTTGAGATTTCACAAGGTCATGGTAGGGAATTCCTAATAATTGAGGAAAGGAGAATGCATGAGAGTAACCACACATCTAGTACACAATTAGTATGATTCTTTAATAAAACGGGATAAAATAGTTGTTACACATTATTTTCGTCATCCCTATGACAGTTAATGATGTAAACCTATCTATAGTCTTCAGAGGGGTCAGTGGCCTGAATTCTTGAAGAAGGAAGGGAGAAGAACTTTTCCTGAGAAAAGAAGTTGCATTCTCCTTTGTAAAAACCTTATTAAAGAGGATATTCGCAGGTTACTATATAGGCAGGGTGCGAGAATGCCTGATTCTCATAGGTTGCACCATATCTGGGTTGTGAGATGTTTTCAAGTTGCTCTATAGGCAAGGTGCGAGAATGCTTACACGTGGGAAAAACGAGCATTTTCTTGAATCTTCTAGAAGGAGAAACTTCAATGGTGAGGTGGCATCCGAATGGTTTGGATCTTACTTACTTTCATGATTTAGTGGGATCATCCTAACCTCCTCACCTTATCCTCTTCAACTTATAAAAGGAGAGGAGCTCTCATGGAGAAAGTTAGCTCTTGAGCTTTTGAGTTTGGCTAAGTTGGATTTGGCTTGGAATTATTAGCTTGGCTAGAGTGGCTTTGAGATTTGCTTTGTCAAGATAGATTGTGAGTAGCTATCAAATCCATGGTCTCAGAATCCTTGGAGCAAGAAGTGTGTGGGGAATGAAGGATAGTTGGAAGGGACCTTACGACATCAAGGCCATGGTTGTAATCTCTCTTTCACATT
>SNQJ01S0067825.1:11353-31024 GCA_010110895.2 Picea sitchensis | reverse complement strand
ACATACATAAGTTTATATTGAGTTTATGCTATTACTATCACTTTGGTTGGTTGCGTTCTTTTGTAGGTTCATCATTTTATGAGCATTGGATCGAAGCTAGGATGGCGATGGCGAGAGGAAGTGGCATTTAAACGGTATATCACCTATCCCTAGGGAGCTTATACCTCTTATTACCTAAAAAATTTGTATCAAGAAGAAAGAAAAAAAAAAACCTTTGAGTATAGAATAAGAATTACCAAAACTTCATCACCAGTACGAAATCACAGCTTAGTACCAGACCACTCCAAAAAATTGTTGTAGTACAGGGCCATTGCAGAAAATTGTTATAGTACCGGACTAACACAACCCTTATCCCTCAATACTGGATGAATACAAAGGTGAATATTGTTGCAGTACCGGAACAACACAGAGACTTGCCCAGTACTGAATGAACACAGAGGCTTTCCCAGTACCGGATGAACACAGGGAGAATATTTGCAATACCGGAACAACACATAGATGTTATCTACTACCAGATCACCACAAAATTTTATTCTGGTACTCAATGAAAATTGGATAAGGTACCTGGTGGCATATTCTATAGACTGGAACTTTGTAGGCTTCATTTTGTAGAAATTGCTAGCATTTTTTGTTGCTATGTAAGAGAACATGTGATTTTATTCTACTGAAGGACCATATAGATAAAATAACAAACAACACATGGTACAAAAACTATGAAATTGTAGCGGAAGTGTTAGAAAATGAGGCAAAATAATTCAATGACTGGGCTCCAAGATCTGTAACAAGAAGGTACTCTGTACCTGGACAACCTCATGTTGAGATTCAAAGTCCTCTTCTTTTTGGAACCAATCTGATCACTGCTTTTGTTGCCACTTCCATTTTATTATAAAAATAACCCTAACTACTACTATTCTGTGGATTTTTCTCAAGCCCAGATTAGTTA
The DNA here is from genome assembly GCA_010110895.2 of Picea sitchensis. Taxonomy (NCBI): domain Eukaryota; kingdom Viridiplantae; phylum Streptophyta; class Pinopsida; order Pinales; family Pinaceae; genus Picea; species Picea sitchensis. The sequence goes on along the minus strand of SNQJ01S0067825.1, from coordinate 30,081 downwards.
ATTCTCATCGGTGTTTTCAATTTTATGGAGTCTGAAAAACTTAAAGAAAACTCCATCTATTGTCCTGTGGATTTTTCTCGAGCCCAAGCTAGTTCCTGCTCATCGATGTTTTCAATTTTTAGGAGTCTGAAAAAATTAAAGAAAACTCCATCTACTGTCCTATAGATTTTTCGCGATCCCGGACCAGTTCCTGCTCGCCGGTGTTTTCAATTTTTAGGAGTCTGGAAAACTTAAATAAAACTCCATTTAGCTCATTTTCCATAAATGATCTACCAAGGATGGATAAAGGGATAAACCTACATCTGGAAAATTTCCTCCTTATTCATTTATCTACATGAGAACATAATCAGCTTTTTGTTTTTATTAGTAACACCAAAATTTCTATCTAATGACACACCTATTTATAGATATGTACAGAGCCAAATTAATTCACACAACAAACTTACTGTGGTGGATCAGCAGGAGGAGAATTCCCCTTGCTTACCAATTGCATTTCGAAATTTTGAAGAACATGTCTGATAAAATCCTCTTTGGATAGAGGATTATGATAAACCTTCAATCGATGTCCATTCACGACAAAAGAGGTTTGATTATCATCAATAGTATTTATCTTAACTGAACCATTATTGTAAACCATATCAACTTCATAGGGTCCCAATCATCTAGTAGATAATTTACCTTTAAAATTATTGAACCTACTATCATACAGTAGCGCCCAATCACCTGTCTGAAAAGACTTTTTCTTGATGTACTTATTATGCCATTTAGTCCTCTGTTCTTGTATAAGGGTAGTTATTTGAAGAGAATATTATCTTATCTCATCAAGCTCATTCAACTCTAATATCCTCTATTTTTTAGCTTCATCCAAATCCATCCCTAATTGCATGGTAGTCCTGAAGGTTTTCACTTGAAATTCTATGGGAAGCAACACCTACTTCCCATATACCAACTCATAAGGTGTATGGCCCGTTGTGTTTCTCCAAGTTGTTCTATAGGCCCATAAGGCCTCAGGAAACCTATTAACCCAGTGTTTATGATGTAGCTGAACAGTATTGGTAAGAATAGCTTTTATCACCTTGTTAGTTGATTCCACTTGCCCATTTGCTTGAGGGTGATAAGGTGAAGATTCTCTATGTTTAATTTTATACTGTTCAGTAATAGCTTTGACCAAATTGGAGGTGAATTGGGTTCCTTGGTCAATTACTATTTCTCGAGGCACACCAAAGCGAGTAAATATCTCTTAAAAAAGAAAATCTACAATAGATTGTTCACGAGCAAAATATAAAGATTTAGCTTCCACCCGTTTGGTCACATAATCTGTGCAGACCAGGATGTATTTCTTCCTTCAAGACATAGGGTTAATGGGTCCTACAAAATCCAAATCCAATTTCTCAAAAGGTTCAATTACTACCTGATCTTGGAGAGGTATCTCATCAACTGCAATGGGTTTTCCCATCCTTTGACAATCATCATAGTCGGCCACATACTTCTTTGCATCCTTGAAAATAGTTGGCCAATAGTAGCCAGACTGTAATATCTTGTATGTCGTTCTTTTATCAGAAAAATGGCCTCCACATAGACCATCATGACAAGATTTGAATATGTCATGCATACTATCCTCCCAGACACACCTTCTGATCACCAATTTAGGCCCAATACGGTATAAACAATCATCATGCCACATGTAATTGACACTCAGTTGGATAATTCTCTATTTTTCTCAGGAGGACAAATAATGAGGTAGCTTTCATGTTACAAGATAGTTGGCTACATCTGCATACCAAGGAATGTAAGTAGAAATAGAAAATAGATTCTCATTTGGAAAATTGTCATCTACCGGTGCATTATCACTTGTATGAATGAGTCTAGACAAGAAATCAACAACTAAATTATCTCTTCCAGGTCTATCATGTTGGATTACTGAGAGGGGGGGGTGAATCAGTAATAGAGCAATTTAATCCTTTTTAACCATATAATCCAATTGAAATATCAATGTAGCATTATCATCCAATAACTGCAGAGTAAATAACAAATGAACAATCATACACATACACAATACACCAGTGTTTTGCATGGAAACCCAAAGCGGGAGAAAACCACATAATGCTTTTTATTATATGTCTTGAAGAATTACATTCATTGGAAGCACTAACTTCCGTTGTTTTCCAGCTACAACTGGAAGGAGGCTACAACCCCCTAGTTTCTCAGGCTACAACCTAAGGGAAGCTCCAATTCCCCAATTCTCTGGCTACAACCAGAAGGAGGCTACAACCCCTAGGTTTTCTGGCTACAACTAGAAGGTGGCTACAACCACCTGTCCTTGCCCTGTCCAACCGCCCTAAAGTAGAAGTATAATGATGAAACCACTGTCACACTATCACTATGAGATATACCACTGTACAACTGTATCAACCTGTACCACTGACCTGCATCCAACCTGTACAACTTCCCTGTAATAAATATGTGCCTAAACTGGACATGTATCAACAAAAATACAACAGGTACACGACCTGTAGTGCTACAACACGTGTATGTACACACCCTATCTATTATGCATCCCGTGTATGTACGCGACCAAACTGTTATGCAACTTGTGTATGCCTTCTGAAAACTAGGGTTTTCTTTCTTCTAAAAACTTATGACCCTGTGTAACTTCTTTCACATAGATCTGTAACTTGTCATTGTATCCAGATTGTAATTGTACTCTGTGCATGCATCCTCATACATAACCTTTACCCAAAGCATATGTATATATATATATCTAGTCATGTGCCATATAGGTGTGTGTAATCATGAACAAGTATAATAGCCCTCGCATGATCTATTCATCAAACTCTTTCTCATATTCAGCCTCTCAATAAATCAACCAAAATACAAATATAATCTCTCAACCATGTATCAAAAAAAACCTTATCCATATGCCAATAAATACCATATGTGCCTCAACAAGAAGTATCAATGATCAATATACCAGCACTGCATTTTTGTAGATCTTACTTATGTAGAAGATCCCATGCAACCACTAGTCTCTCTAGGGAGATTCAAATCTCCATAACCATTTCTCATGCATACATCAAAATCCAACTATTCATAGAAATAAGACATACCTTTTGAATAAATGGATAGATCTGATGTATCTGAGCACTGTAGACCTTCTAGGGAGCCATATCTCATAATTTAGAACCTTTGCATCTTCATCTTCTCAAGTTTCATGGCTTTACAAACATGTACGCACCCTATACACATCCATCCCATGCACGCCTCAGTATGTACACACCCTATACATAGCCAGCCCACGTACGCCTCCAAAAATAGGGTTTTTTAGTATTTGCTGTAATTCCGAGAATTTCGTCGTCAACCCTTCGTACTACCTCAGACTTTCGCAACTTCAGATGTATCAATGAATAATTGCAATAAGCCTCACACAACAAACGATATTCAATGTGTTCAAGTGTGATTAAATGAGAGAGCTTTGCCTTTTATTTATACTTTCATGTAGCATTACATTTTCCTTATTTTAGGGAGTTCTCCATTTAAAATAATTTCTTTTTCAAACACTTTGACTTTTAGGGGCTTCTATATGACTCATGAGGGTCCTCCAACTTCACATGGCCATAACTCTCTAACCGTGAGGAGTTATGTGACATTCCACATACCACCGAAAATGGCATGATAAGCACTATCCATCTAGGATAGTTTCACTAACAAATTTACTAACCTTCATCTCATTATTACACAATTAAGCATGGGTTCTATAACCATACTTTTAGGATAACTCAATCTGCAAAGCGCCTTCCCATGAGGAATTTCACCATAAGGGGACCGCTTTGGAGTTCATCCATTTGTACTTATTATCAACCATGACAAGAAAATAATGATTCATATTTACATCAAACAAACTTGGGTCCATTACTCAAACCTTTGTGCTACCGGGATTTCTTCAAGGGTTGACATCAATGACAACCAACCTTCATCAACATATCAATGATGGTGATATTGAATTCTTACAGTAATAACAACCATATAGTCACTCTAGCATTTGTAACAGGTTTGTTCATCAAAAATATGATGGTTGACTGGTATGTATGTACAAAAACTTCATACCCTGTTATGTAGTGTCTGAACTTATTAATGGCATGTACTACTAACAAGAATTCATTTTTAGTGACAGTGTAATTTACTTCAGTAGGTGAAATATTTTTTCTAACAAAGTATATAGCATATCGAACCTAGACTTTCCTTTGTCCTAAAACAACCCCGAAAGTTGTATCTGAGGCATCCGTCCAGATATGAAAAGGAAGAGACTAGTTTGGTCCTCTTAAAACAAGGACACTTGAAATCTTTGTTTTTAAAATTTCAAAAGAAATCTAACATTGTTCCTTCCAAACAAATTCAGCCTCGTTTGCTAACAATTTGAATAGTGGGGCAGCTAGGTTTGTAAAATTCTAAATGAACCTCCTATAGTAACCATCATTCCCACCCTACGGACTAGCAAATAGAGTTCATACTTTGCATGCATATATAACCGAATAGAAATTACTTTCTACCTTCATCCCTAGATTTAAATCCCCTTTTTTTAGTAAATGCATGGAAAGATCAACCTACCTCATTACCGGCGTTTGATGTTGATCCTCCGTTGTGCTTGATTACTTGTTCTCTATGCTCCTTCCAAAGCTGACCTGCATTCAAGACGAGTAACAACTATGCATGCATGCTACTGATATACTAGTGGGTTAGAAATCAAACATAAACTAATCAAATCATAGACAGTTCATGAATTGGGATGGGAAAAGCATTCTCTTTATTACTTAAAATGAGTCAACTTACAAAAGTTGAGACCGGCCACCGCTCCTTGAACCTGATCCTGGGCTCCTCTTCTTCTGTCCTTCAACTACTTTGCTTTAAATCTCCTTTGGCATTAGGAAAGAATAAAGGGTTGGGACAATGGAATACGCAAATGGGCAGAGTTTCTTCGCTATATTTTTTCCTCCTCCAAATGGTACCCCTACCCCTTCTTTTATAGGCTAGAAGGAGCTAGGTATTTGGACGAACCCTCAGCCATGCATGGTCAGGAGTTTTAGTTAACTCACCCATATCTTTTTGTTCCATCGACAAATTTCCTTTTTTCGTACTTTAGTAGGTACACGCGTGCTGTTTTGAGCCAGCCAACGTGTACATGCGTGCAGTAATAGGTTAGGGCGCATGGGCCTTTACACAAGAGGACTTTCAAAGAGTTTGTTCAGCAAAGTTTTGGCAAAGAAGGGATATGAGTAGGCCTGATGCCAGGTAAGCATGTGTGGTGCAATTTGGGGTTATAACAGATGCCCCCTAATGTGTGAGGTCAGAAGAGCATCTGATGGCTGAAATACATTACCAATCTTTACTGATGTGTCGAACGATTGAGCCCAAGGATTAGGAACCAGGAGGTGTCATCTGCAAAACAAAAAATATCTCACCGAGGCAGAAATACCCATGCTCGGGATAAATATAGAACCATGGCTACCAATCAAATACACTGTAGATCCATGTCAAATAACTATAAAGAGTAGCCGCGAACAATACATAATGGAGCTACATCTCGAAATCAGAAAGATATACATATAGAGTATCCATCTTCCAGAAGCTGATTTGGCCTGATGGATGGAGATGATATCTTCAGAGCTCGAGCAACAACTTCAAAATCTTCCAAAACTCAGGTAGGAGTGTAATATGAGTGTACGACTACACTACCTAGAGGTCTTTGACGGCTCGTCGGTCATGGACTTGATAATCTTGATGATCGGGCTGAAGGCTTCAGTGATTTTGAACAAGGACTTGATTGGGCGTTCAGGATGGCCGGGTATGCGGAAAAGAGACATATTGCATAGGGGCTGACTCAGGCTTAGTGACAAACCTCCCTTGGACAATAGCACGACAAGTGGTGAGACTCAGGCAGCATATATGTTAATCATAAGTCTACCAAGCAGGAGGCAACGCAAACTCTCCACATGTTTGGAAGAATAACCAAACGATGGAGGACACGACTCTATATAACAAGAAAATCTTCCTAAGGTCGTACTACATCCCACAGTCTGATGAACAAATGAACATATGTGCGTTATCCAAGGGCGACTCATTATGCTGCCAATAAAGAAAATACTTTTCCCTTCCTCTTTTTGGGGTATATTTGATTTTTTTTGTTCTTTTCGATAATTTTGGAAAAAGAATAAAGGAATATTACGTTACAATGGAGGAACGAGTATTTCAAACATACAAGCTCAAGGTACAAGGACAAGACTGATGTTCTAGTAAAATGATACTCGGGAAAAAACCTCCTGCGGCCAAAGGTATTAAAATGCAGAAGCAAACTGTCACAAGGCTGTTGGATAAGGTATGCAAATGCGGTTGATAGAACACACAATGGTAACGTCCTTCGATGTAAGTTTAACGAGCCTAGAGAAGGCAAGCTCAGTGGTTTTTCATATTTAGAGAGTCTGAAAAAACATAAAAGGAGACTCCATTGGGGTACCTTTTTCGAAGATAGTCTAGTCGGCTCGAAAAAGGGGTAAACTAGCACCGATTAGACGTCAATTCAAAACCATTTTAACGAGTGTGACAAGGACAAGATCACTCGGCCATTTTTTCACTTTTAAGGAGTCTGAAAAAAGATTAACTATGGACTCCGTCAGGAATATTCTTCTGGACCAATTTAATGAGTGTGAAAGAATAAGGTCACTCGACGATCTTTTCAATTTTAGGGAGTTTGAAAAGAGCTTAACTATGGACTCCGTGGGGGTTTCTTTTTCATAAGTTTAGTCCCTCAGGCCTGAAAAAGGGATAAAATTATACCTGAGAGTACTCTTCTAAGGAACAGAAGTTCCATAGAGTATACCTTTGTTCGTACAGTTGACCGTTCGGACCGAAAAAGGGGTAAACTACCGCCAGACAGACGTGACTTCAAATTTTAGTTTAACGAGCATGAAAGGCCACAAGATCTCTCAACAATCTTTTCATGTTTAGAGGGTCTGAAAAGGGCTTAAAAGGAGACCCGTTTAAGGAACGTTCTTCTGGACCAATTTAACGAGTGTGAAGAAACAATGTCACTCAGTAATCTTTTCATCTTTAAGGAGTCTGAAAAGGGCTTAAAGAAGACTCCATAATGGTTACTTTTCTCAGTTAATCTGGTTGAGATCGAAAAGCATAAATGCAGTCTCGTCGGATGTTGCTTTCGGATCTCAAAGTGAGCTTGAAAAACAACAAAGTTATCTCATGATAGACTCTTTGTGGGTCGATGCCTGGCATCTCCTCACGGGAGCTATATACTCCGACGAAAACATTGTCTATGACGCCAGGGGTTCTGGAGATATTGATAGGTATCATTTTAGCAATGGTTGCCATATTACTGTCAGCATAGATCTTGTGTGTGTCTAAGGTATTAGTATGAGAAGGCCTATCTCTAGTCATAGTCACGGTGAATTCTCCTGCTTCGATTCGGCTTAACTCTGGGAGGAAATATGATATGTGATGAAGATCTTCCCAAGGTTTGTTCGGACTAGTCATTGCTTCGATTACTGCTTCGTCAGAGGGCAAGACTAAGTCTAACGAATCGATGTTGGTGAGATAACTCTGAGCCCAAATAGGCTCTAGAAGTGGATCTAACTCTTGTGCAGGAGTTGGATCAGTGTTAACTGAAGCTTGCTGGACTAAAGAGTATGCTACTTCAGTGGCGGACAAGGGCATGGACATACCTGAGTGCCCTGTCTCATCCATCATGGTTGATAGAGAAGGAAGTCTCCACGGGTCATCGAAGTAAGTCATGCGGAATGATGAAACCTAAAAAATCTCAACCTTATGATGATTGGATATAAATTTGATATCACCTTGAGGGGGCGAGTAATCGAAGGTGCCCATCAAGGATGGGCACAAACCAACCCCTACGTTAACAACACCTGGTTGAGGATTATCAATCATTGGGACTGTGGATGCCCCCAGTGAAGGGTCAGGTCTAGAGAATGACAATTGATCTATGGTCACTATCCGTCCCTCGTGTGGAAACAACAAGACCCAGAAAACTGTAGCGACCACAGCTTGCATAGCATAAGTCCAACTCCTTTCTAACAAAAGGTTATAGTCGAGGGGAGCATTGACTACCTCTACTTCGACACACACAGTCTTCCCTCCTAACTACATGGGGAAAGAAGGAATGATACCATGTGGTCGGAACGAATGACCGTTAAAAGCGGTGAGGAGAGTAGGTGACGAAGACAAAACGGGCTGGCCAATGGCCTTCCAACATGCCAATGACATAACGCATGTCGAAGCACCCTCATGGACCACCATGCGAAAGATATTCCGAGTAAAAGTTTTCGTGGGATAAGCCACTACTATTTGAAACGCTACATGGTAAGGCAGATGAGGTTTTAAGTCAGTTATATCTAACATGATGGTACCTAGATTACAAGTCTCAGTAGAGCCCAAAGCAGTTAACAAGGCTTTCCTCTGACTAGGGCAGCTTTGGAGGACCTCCAAAGCAGACATCGCACTAGGGGTTTGTGATAAATCTTCCACCACANTCTGGGCGGCCCTTGCGTTTGGGTTATGAGAAGATTTTCTAAATGCACCTTTTGGAATGCATGTCATTGTTTCTCCCAACATCTTCTCAATCTGTAGAGGAAGAGATGGGAGATCAACTTCTTTACCCTTTTCAGAAGTGCTTGGTTTACTATAGTCATGCACTCTAGTCGATATAAAAGCATCACCCTTCACCATATAAATGTTCATGGATGAGGGGTTGTTCGGAGGCATGCAGGTTTCTTGGTTGCCCCTTTCCGTGCTTGTAGAGGCTTGAGTTAGATTTTGCCCATGTTGAAAGGGATTAGTCAACACTGCTTGTTGTTGCTTTGTGACAAACTTTTGGGCCTTTGCAAGTCGAGGACATAGATGGGTCGGGAGGTCTTCCACGCACAAGTTGCATGGATACCTCACCTTCTATTTTTTAGTGTTATCCACGCCAACAGTATCAGTGGGTTTTTTATCCCCCTTACCCTTCTTTCGTTGTTTTTTNNNGCAGCCAAAGCAGTGGTTTGGCTGGCCGTTGTGTGTTGTATGGATAACTGTTGCAACTGCTTTGTCAATTGCTCAACGGGCTTGGTTTGTGCTGAACCAACAATACCATCGACATGTGGTCTAGCTCTCTGTCTAGTTGTATCCAGTATTGAAAGTGGCACATCTGGAAAGATGTTGTATAATAAACCAGACTGAGAATAGATGAGCTAAAACTGTTGAGCCCTCATGATGGCATCTTCTTTAGAGAAAACTACGGATGTTGTGATGTCTTTGGATAACTATGGGACCAAAGACTTAAGGAACCACTCAAGCAGGAATGCTGGTGGGATTGGTACATTGATTAAACTCTTCCGGTGTCTCCACTCTCAGATGTGATCAGAGATATGGTATGCGGTTGTCTGTTTGAAATTAGCGAGTAGCTCTGTGCTAGCATCGTATCTCACAGGTAACTGGAAATGGTTAAGGAAAGCCATCGCTAGTTCACCAAAATAAGAGTATCTTGAGCGATCAAGCTCGATGTACCATTTCGTGGCACTCCCAATGAGAGTACGTTGAAACAATCGCAACTGTACAGAGTCATCTTTCAATGAGTTAGATGAGCACCAAAGATGAAAGGTAGTTACATGATCACCTGGATCTTCATTAGGCTTGGACTCAAACTTTGGAATGTCTGAAGGCAACTTCGTCGGCATAGGAGGCCAATGCGGATCATGACAAATGGGGTCATTCAACAACCTTGTCAAATTTGGCAAGTGTAAAGTCGCCATGAATGGTAGTTTTGGTTGCTGCTGATAACTTGGGAAAAAGGGACCTGGGGTTTGACTGGCACCAGGTTGCCAGGAAAAGTTTGGTTGTTGGCCCGGATTCTGGTAGAAACCATGGCCCTGGCCAGTGTACGAATTTTGCATATGTGGAGACGTCATTGACTGATTTCCCAAAAAGGACATAGAGTGTTGGGCATGCATTGTATTCGAAGGACTTTGGGAAGGATTACCCCATGCCGGTCTCGTGGGCATAGGCATAGTAGTTTGTCCAGGGTTCCATTGATTGTGGAAAGAATTACCCCAGATTGGCATTCCAGAGGAGGGTACGGATCCTTGCCCTTAATTCCAAGGTCCTGCTATGTGTGCCCCCTGTGCAGGAATAGTACCTTGCACAGGAGTAGATTGTCCAAAAATGGGGTTGCCCCCAGTTGGGAAAGAAGCTGACGAGAATGTGTTATTACCAAACGTTCTGTTCCAAGAAAACAGTGTCGAACCTATCGACCTACTATGCGAAGGTGGTCCTTGACTCCCCACTCCAAATAAACTATTGGGTGTAGGTTGCCCGATGGATTGCTGATGTGAGCCACCAATTGAAGGGGACGAAGGAGGGATATGACCTCCCCTGTAAGGAAAAGTGTTAAAAGGGACAGGAGTGCCCCCCAAGTGACCTTGCAGAAGAGCACTAGATCTCCCTGCCCCCAGAATCAAAGTCTATAAAGTGGAGTAGGAAAGTGCAGGACTTGTACCCAAACTAGGCATCCTGTATGAGAACAGAGGGCCTATCGCACTAGGTGTGAAGGGGTTTGTGGCCACCGCCAAAGATGGGTTCGGACCACTGTACAAAGTAGTTGCAGCCGAGACCATGGTGGCTTGGACTGACGATGATGGGTTCGGAGATGACTCTCCTGTGGTGACAACCGTGGTGGGAATCGAAGAATTCCCAGAAGAAGAAACAACATTTGTTTCCATTGCTATGTGAGGCACTGTCTAGCGCTCGTGAAATTGAATTGGTACAATAAAAGGTGCCAAGAAATCAGTGCTCGAGGTTTCAACCGAGCCAAGAACGGTTGCTTCAAGGTTCAAAACGGTTGAGTCCTCCGGGGGTTGTTCGAGCACAATGGTTTGTAACCTGGTTGCTTCAAAAGACCCTTGTTGGTCTAGCTTCCACCTTAAAGGTTGCGGGGGTGGCTCCAGTGTAACCGGCAGCAGGCCAAGAAGCCTTCGTGACCAACGGAGCTCGGGATCCTCCACTGTGTGAGAAGATCCAAGACACTCTAAGGTAGTCTAAACGTTCAAAAGTAACACACACTAAAAAAAAAAAAGTCCCTAAGAAATAAGACAAGCAAACACTAAATTATTTCGAAGAATAGTTACAACAACCAACACTAGAGAAACTTACCAGTGAAAGTGAAACTCGAACACGGAAGCACCCTCCCGGTATACTCTGCAAAGCATGGCCCGATGTCTGTCCTAGGTACCACGGTATACCCCCGCAGTCACCTGTGTATGTGCCTAAAAAGATTGGCAACTAGGTTGCCAGCACGCGAACAGTCACCAGGCGGGTACAGTCGAAAGTCAGGTAGACCACAATGAGCAGGGTATCGAGCCCGAAACCTGTCAAGCGTATCGAGAGCAAATGGTTCAAAAGACAATTGAGGACCTTGAACAGATTCGAGACCCACGAAGCCCCATGGCAAATGCAAACGACGAAATCCCAAAACAAGCCCTCTATATGTGTTCTCCACTATGATTGGTCCGGCTTTGGAGGGGTTATCTCCGCTACCTTTATGCATGCAACCTCGTGTTTATTCCCTGTGTTAGAGGGGGGTCCCAGATAACTTCCACGAAACTGGGCTTAGACACTCCCTATCTCATACTCCAATATTTGGTTTTGAATGGACTTGAAGAGTTTCCTCTCCAACCTAATCCAAGGTCCTAGTCTTGAACTAGTTTGTGAACCCTACAAACATAAAAGTCTAGTAGATTTTAAAATTAGTGTTGCTTTTATGGCTTTGTCTTACGTCAAGGGGTATGGAGGTGAAACTGATGGTGTGTAAAATATGAAAGCAAAAATGAATAACAAAGCTGGAAACAAAACTTCTACTGAATGCAAAATTTCGACAACTTTTCAAAAAATATTTTTAATTTTTCTAAGATTTTGGACAACAAACTCAAAGGAATTTCACTCGACTATGAGCTACTTATGATCTAAGTGAACTGCAAAAACTTATGAAATAAAACACTTTTCCCTAGCTAATGATGCATAAACACACTCTTCAACCAAAGAAGAAAATGAAAAGGGATATTTATTTATTTATTTAAGTGTTAGTAAAGAAAGAAAGGGAAAATACCGACAAGCAAAAAACCAAGAAAAACAATTTTGTCTTAAAGCGCAGATCGCAAAGAATCAGATTAACAAATTACACAAAAGCAATTGTAAAAACAATGACTCTCACGCTTACCTAAAAACCATAAAAAAGATTTTATTTATTTTTATTTTTCTGACAACGTTTTAAATGAGAAAAAGTAAACTAAGGGTAAAAATAATCCTAAGCTACTGACTGTTCAAATAGAGATTCAAACACCTGAGAGGAATACTTCTTATCAAAGGAGGGGATAACTGCCCCACCCTGAACAAAAAGTATCCTGTAAGGGCACATGACTGTCACTCAAATAGCACGCGTACGAACGCGTGCTAAATAGCAACAGAGGGCGTGTACACGCGGGCTAACCTTGTGCAGGCCGCGTGTATATCTAAACTCTAAAAAAAATATGAAAACAGACAAACCAAACCAGGAAAAGACCTCTGGTATTGATAACCAAGATCCCTTGAAGGCTTGGATACTCTTTCTAACAGAAAAACAAATAATATAAGGAAAAATAATAAGGAAAAAACAATCTGAGATAGGACTGTTAGCAAACAAGACTTAGACAGAATTTCAAAAAAACCCCTTAGAATGTGTGATTCTGACAGGGAAGAGGAGGACTACCTCTAAGGTTCTCTGAACTCCTACACACTACTGCTACCTCTACAGCTAGCGTTCACACGCGGGCTGCAAGAGTATAGGGTGTGGGTACACGCATGCAGTCCTTGTACAGGCCGCATGTACCTCTGTGGGTCCCAAAAAAACACAGCCAAGAAAAAGTCAGAGAAAGATGGTATGGAAAACCAAACTCCCTACTAGCTCAGACCTTACAAAAATGAAAAGAAAAGACAGGCAAGAAAAAACTAGTCTTTAAACTACCCAAAAACTAAATAAAATTCTAGGAACCCTAAAGAGTATTCTCCCCAGTGGAGTCGCCAATTCTGTTGTTGGGAAAACACCCTACAGACTAGCAAATAGAGTTCAGACTTTGCATGCAGATATAACCGAATAGAAATTACTTTCTACTTTCATCCCTAGATTTAAATCCCCTTTTCTTAGTAAATGCATGGAAAGATCAACCTACCTCATTACCGGCGTTTGATGTCGATCCTCCATTGTGCTTGATTACTTGTTCTCTATGCTCCTTCGAAAGTTGACCTGCATTCAAGACGAGAAACAACTATGCATGCATGTTACTGATATACTAGTGGGTTAGAAATCAAACATAAACTAATCAAATCATAGACAGTTCATGAATTGGGATGAGAAAAGCATTCTCTTTATTACTTAAAATGAGTCAACTTACAAAAGTTGAGACCGGCCACTGCTCCTTGAACCTGATCCTGGGCTCCTCTTCTTCTGTCCTTCAAATGCTTTGCTTTAAATATCCTTTGGCATTAGGAAAGGCTAAAGGGTTGGAACAATGGAATATGCAAATGGGCAGAGTTTCTTTGCTATATTTTTTTCTCCTCCAAATGGTACCCCTACCCCTTCTTTTATAGGCTAGAAGGAGCTAGGTATTTGGATGAACCCTCAACTATGCATGGCCAAGAGTTTCAGTTAACTCACCCATAGTTTTTTATTATGTCGGCAACTTTCCTTTTTTCGTGCTTTAGTAGGTACACGCGTGTTGTTTTGAGCCAGCCAGCGTGTACACGCATGCAATAATAGGTTAGGGCGTGTGGGCCTTTACACAAGAGGACTTTCAAAGAGTTTGTTCAATAGAGTTTTGGCAAAGAAGGGATATGAGTAGGCCTGATTCCAAGTAAGCATGTGTGGTGCAATTTAGGGTTATAACATGCCCTAAAAATTTCCTAAATTCTTTCTGTGAGCTAGGTATTTTGATTTGAAAAATGATGTCAATCTTGGCCGGGTCTACCCTTATTCCGGTACCAGAGATGTGATGACCTAAAACAATTCCTTCAGTGAGAATCATTATAGATTTTTCATGACTGAGGGAAAGGTCAGTCTCTTTGCACCTGATCAATACTTTCTCCAAGTTGTCCAATGCTTATTGGAAATCATCCCCATATACTATGAAGTCATCCATGTAGACATCTACATAGTCATGGGTCAAATCAGAGATAATGGTCATGACAACCCTTTGAAAGGTGGCAGGGGCATTACACAAACCAAAAGGAAGAATCCTATAAGCATAGGTACCCCATGGGCAAGTAAATGTGGTTTTGTCCTGATCTTCTGGTGAAATTTGGATCTAATTGTAGCCACTAAACCCATCCAAGAAAGAAAAATACCTCTTCCCAAACAAAGTGTCCAAGACCTGGTCTATGAAAGGAAAAGGAAAGTAATCCTTGTAGGTAGCCTTGTTCAATTCCCGAAAGTCCACACAAATCCTCCATTTACCATTTTTCTTAGGGACAATAACTAATGGGGATACCCACTTGCTATACGAAATAGGATAAATAAAATTGGCATGCAAGAGTTTTTGGAGTTCTTCTTTAACTATGTCTTTTAAGGATGGATTCATTCTTCTTTGGGGTTGCCTAACAGGTCTGATTTGGTCATTGGTGTAAATACGATGCATATAGGTGTCTGGGTGAATCCATTTCATGTTAGAGTAATCCCATGCAAAAGCACGAGATTGTCCTTGAATCATTTGAATCAATTTTTGTTGTTGATCTGTTTCTAAGCTAGCATTGATATACAAGGATTTTACAGGACTGATTTCAACAGTCTGGACAGTTGATTTCAATAGTTTGGACACTGTAGAGGTGGAGGGGTGGCATATTTCCTGAAATTCAGAGTTGAAGATATGTGTATATTTTGGAAAATATTGAGGGTATTCAATGCATTCGGTATCAACCAAAAACATGCTTAATATCTATTCTTCAGTTTTCTCTTGAACTTCTTTTACTTGCTTGAGTGTTAACAAGGGCCGAGTACAGTCCTCCTCCCCATAGGGATTCTCCAACCAGAAATGAACTTCAGTGGTTGGTTGGGCAGGAGGAAAGAGAATAAGTTTTTGACTTTGTATGCCATTGCAGATTGCCATCTCTCCAAATTGACAACTAATAAATGCATCAGCAGTGGCCAAACAAGGTCGGCCAAGCACCACTAGATGTCCTGGTTTGGATGATTTAGGATGAATCACTAATAAATCCACATGGTAATCCCAAGAGTCCAAAGTGACTGTTACATCATCTAGACTTCCTTCTGGACTGATAACGGATTTGTCTGCTAATTCCAACGAAGTCTGTGTTGGTCTTAGGTGATTTAGTTGCAGCGTTTTCATGGTGTCAACCGACATAACATTTATTGTTGATCCTAGATCAATAAGTGTGTTTGGAAAATAAACACCATTAATCTCTATGGTCACCACTGGATTTCCTAGATCATTATACTTAGATGCCATTTATGATATGAATTATGATAATTGTCCAACCACCTGTATAACAAGAGGCTCCTTCCTCTTCCTCCCTGGATTTTTAATGCAAATATCCCTTACAATATTAGCATAAATAGGAATGTCCTTGATGGCTTGAAGTAGGGGAATATTTACACATATGTTTCTAAGTTCATTCTCTAGATTATGCCCTAGAGGTACCTCATATTTCTTCACAAGTAACCTCTTTGGATAAGGGGGAGGGTTAGTTTTCTGAGGTATTTTTGATGGATGAGGAATGTGAGGAGGAATTTCTTGTTGTACAGGGGTGTCTCTTTCTTCATCTGATTGGTTATCCATTTGTTCTTCTTCTTCAACTACTTTGTTATCTACTTGTTCTTCTTCTTGAATAACCACAGTAGGATTTGGTTTATTCAAAACCTTCCCTAATCTTAATTGAAATCCATTAAATGAAGCAGGAGTTATCACATAAGTGGGGAAGGTTTGTACTTCAATATTTTGTACAGGTTGTGTAGGTCTATTATTTGGATTAGGAATGGGTTGTGCAGGAATAGGGGTAGGCTGAGGAGGGTTTGGGATAGGTGCAGCTTGCATTTGTTGCTGCAGATTTGGGTTCATAGGAAATGTAAGTTGTTGCTGCTGCAGATTTGGGTTCATAGGAAATGTAAGTTGTTGCTGCAACTATGGAGGTGGAGGGAGAGAAGGTGGATTAAATATCGGTAGAAACTTAGAGATATTGGAAGGGTATTGTGGGTAAGTGGGAAAGGTTGTTGGCTGAAAGGTAACATTCCCATATGCAGGCCCCCTCCATCCTTGTTGCCAAGGATGGATTTGTGGTTTCTTAGGTGACCATTGAGGGTAAGGCATTGGAGGTACCCATTGTTGTTGTGAATATTGTATGGTAGGATCTACAAACATATTAGGATTTTTCTATCTCCATGCCCTCTTGGGGGGATATGATGTTTCCGTAGGTTCTCCCCCTCCCTTGAAAATGGATTTTAGTCCAGGTAAATAAGGGAACTCATTGGTAGGGTGATATTTTGTACAAAGGCCACAAATTTTGATAACATTAATACGACATTCCTTTTCAGGATTCCTTTTCCTACACCGAGGACAGAAAATTGCCAAAGTAGCATTTTCTTCTTCTTGTTTTCTTTTGATTTTAATGGTGTCAAGTTGGGTGCTAATGGTGTTGAGGACTTCTGTATTGAATTTTTCTAGCAGACTCCCCAATTCTATCCTAGTAACACCTCCTAGTGTGGGTTTAGTAATTTTATTTATAGGATCCCTTACACTTTTTCCTGTTTTGGCTTGGCTGCGAGAGTACCTTTTACAATACTTTGTAATGTCTACAAATGACTTATCATACACATATCTAGAACTCATGAGGTTTAGTACCTCGATGCAGTCATCCCTTACACCTTTTAGGAAGATGGTCCTAACTGTGGCTGTGTATAAGGAAAATCGTTTCGTCTTTTGATAGTTATATAGGGACCTTTCTAGGTAATCTTCCAAACTTTCCTCCTCAGACTGCTGCATTTTAAATATGTCATTCCTAGCATCCCTAGGTCTGCATTAGTCTTGATATTTCTGGAGAAAAGTCTCCTTCATGCCATCCCAAGATAATATAGTGTGTTCTCCTAGGCTCATAAACCAGCTTAATGTTGAGTCTTTAAGTGTGGTTGGAAAGAGTTTTAGTTTTTGTGCATTATCAGTGTAATTATTGTTAATATTATGGTAGTTGCGGGAGGTATTTACCTCCACGTGTGAACCTGACGAGAATAGAAGACTCCTGGAAGCAAGAGAAAACCCTAATGAATTGGCTAATATCCCTAGAAGCCTTGTCGGCTCAAGAAGATAATTTATATTAGGTTATTAGCCTCCAAGAGAAGAAGTCAGCTAGAAATAATAATAATATATTGAACAGACACTTATCCTGAAGGAGAAGTCAACCCCAGCAAAACTGGAAGAACCACTATAAATACAGGGCGCCAGTTCTCATTTCTCACAGCTCAACAGTTGCAGACAAAGCCAGTTCTGCGCAGCAGTTCCTAGTTTGGTGCATAGGTTTGGAGGAGAGTTGCTGGTGCAGCTACAACAACAACATATTTTCAGTATTGGCTTGGATATCTCTTGGCTAGGGTTTGGGACTATCTGATCAGTCTTTTGTGTTGCACTATCCTTGGGGAGAGATGCACTACCCTTTGTTTGGCTATCTAGCCTAGGGTTTGCTTCCGGAGGAATTCTCAGTCAAGGTTAAGGTGCTCGGAGGGAGGCTTCGGACTGTGGTTGGGTGATGAGGGTATCGTCAATGGTTAAAGGAGCACACCATATTCTATATTCTAACAGGTTATGGGACCACACCCCTTCAGTCAACCTAAAACATTGGAAGGAAACATAGCCGCTAGATATTGAGCTCATTGAGATACTGCCGCTAGGGTTACTAGCAGGAGCAGTTTCCAAAAGCACTGCAGCTAGGGTTACTAGCAGAAGCAGTTGCAGAAACCCTAAACCTCTTATTGAGGCACCTTAAGTGAATGGATTGACCTAATATTCAGACAGATCAGTGTGCCCTAGCCTAGCGCATCTCCTGGTACTCTCAGAAGGCCAAGATGTGAAGTTTGGATTGTTGGTCAAATCTAGGGTTTGACCAAGTCAAGCAAGCCATGACGAACTCTATGAAGTATGAGAAAAAGTTATATGGAGCCTCTAACTTTAGAGCATGGAAGACAAGGATTGACCTCATCCTTGCTAAGAATAAAGTGTTGGATATTGTGAAAGGAAAGATTGTGAAGCCATAGTTTGAAGAAGGAGAAGAGAAGGAACCGCAGAACGTTGCAGCTATGGAGAATTTCAAGAATGTTGACATCAATGCCATGAGTATCATAGTGGATTCCATAAAATACCACTTGATACCCTACATATCCCATCTTGACTTATCGAAGAAGATGTACGATGCCCTAACAAACATCTTCTCAGTAAAAAACATTGGACAAGTGATGAGTCTGAAGAATGAACTCTGTAACATGAAGATGAATGATGACGACAACATAACATCATACTTTGCAAGGATATCCTAGTTAAGAGATCAACTACAAGCTATTGAAGAGATCACTTCAGAAAAGGAATTGGTGAACATAGTACTCAATGGTCTTCCCAAGACATGGGATGCATTTTCCGCAAGCATGA
>SNQJ01S0067825.1:0-11343 GCA_010110895.2 Picea sitchensis | reverse complement strand
AAGCTTCAACTTGCTGAGAGCACCAACTCTCTGTTTTCTCTAGCACCCACTAGAAGGAAGCATCAACTCCCTGGTTTCTGTAGCACCAACTAGAAGGAAGCTACAACTCCCTGGTTTCTCTAGCACCAACTAGAAGGAAGCACGAACTCCCTGGTTTCTCTAGCACCAACTAGAAGGAAGCTACAACTCCCTGTGTTCAAGCACCCACTTGAACCTCTGAGGACAACAGTCATCCCTAGCACCTCCCTACCACCATGTTTTATAAATCTTTGCTACTGAAACTCATTACAGTGATATAATGTTCAACAATGGCTTACCAGACTCATCACTGTTCTGCTGCATTTCATTGCTCTGTCTGCCTCACTGCCTTCCTGCACACATGACTTGCACTATTTGTTCTTCTTCTTTTTATGCTCTGTGCACCATCTCCATTCACTGCACAGTTCCTCTTTTGTTCAATTCAACTGCTGCACTCTCCTCCTTCTTCACACATGAATCACCTTCAACAATAGCAACCACAACAACTCCAACAACAACCATATCTCTTCTCTGTACCATGTACTTATAGCTTCTGTGCAACTTGTGCATGGAATATTAGCCATTCCTCTCCATGCTCACATCGTGCCAATTTCCTCCACAACTCGAGTGCTCTGTCTGATCATCATTGTGACTCTTCAGCTTCTCTGGCCATTTTTCCACTCGTTCAACATCACTGTATGTTATGCTGAGATTCCTCAGCCTCTCTGGTAGTTGAGACTCTTCGTCTTCTCTGTGACAGTCGAGCTCACCTTCTCTATTCCAGTTACAGGCTTCAATGCTCTTCCATCTGTCAATCGCCTGTATCAATAATCCTCAATCCACTGGAAGATGCCTTGAGACTCTTCATCTTCTTTGGCGATCACACTCAATCCTCTTCGAGTCCTCTGGCAGAGATCATCATTTGTTTTAGCTATTACACTAAGAAGTGCAAAAGTAGCCCTTCGATCTTGTTCAACTTCACCTGAACTGTTGGATTAAGAATAAATAATCTTGTGCCTGTTTCGCCATTTTGGGATCCCTGTGGTGAAGCTTAGCACCTCTAGCTTCTTCCTCCATATTCCATCGATGTGCCCAATGGCTGTGACCACGCGCTTATGCATAAAGTGCTTTTGCGATTTCGCATTTCGTGAATCTAGAGATGAGGCATCTCAACTCTCCAAGTTGTGATCCCCAAAACCCCGAAATGGAGCTTATTTGAACTGACTCCTTCCCTTTTCATGACCATCGGCAGTGACCATAGGCTATGCCAAAAGGCGCTTCATATTTCACGAGTTTCCACACCATGCTCCGTTGACTCCAAGTCAGAAAAATTCCAATCGCTTGCCACTTGTCCTATGATTCGATGGTTCAGATCTGATCTTGATTCAATAGCTCAGATCATATCGTGATTTCACATATAGTGATTTCGGCATTCTTGTGGTTATGTTTCTTGCCTCTCCAAGTTGCGATTCGTGAAACTCTGAAATGGAGTCGGATGAACGGTCCATATCACACCTTGATCTGACGGCTACGATTAAATCATGATTTCGCATATCACTGTTCCTAAGATGGAGGTTGTCATCACTCCAAGTCGCGATAGGCAAAGCTCCGAGATGGAGCTCAGATCAACGGTCCACGTTCTTGGTGATCTGACGGTCCTGATCTTTTCGCGATCTCGCATCTCGTTGTTCCTTAGATGGAGATTCTCGTCACTCCAAGTCGCGATAGGCGAGACTTCGAGATGGAGCTCAGATCAACGGTCCTCATTCTTGGTGATCTAACGGTCCTGATCTTTTCGTGATCTCACATCTCGCTGATCCTTAGATGGAGATTCTCGTCACTCTAAGTCACAATAGGTGAGACTCCGAGATGGAGCTCAGATCAACGGTCCTCGTTCTTGG
The DNA here is from genome assembly GCA_010110895.2 of Picea sitchensis. Lineage (NCBI taxonomy): Eukaryota > Viridiplantae > Streptophyta > Pinopsida > Pinales > Pinaceae > Picea > Picea sitchensis. The sequence goes on along the minus strand of SNQJ01S0067825.1, from coordinate 9,424 downwards.
TGATCTGACGGTCCTGATCTTTTCATGATCTCACATCTCATTGATCCTTAGATGGAGATTCTCGTCCCTCCAAATCACGATTCGTGAAACTACGAAATGGAGTCTTTGACTAGCTCTGATCTTTCGCCATGTGTCCTCTTGATCCAACGGTCCACGACTATCCTTTCTGACGTGGTCTACCATTTTCACCTCCTGGATCTCATGACCTAGATCACACCTTGATCCAACCGCTAGGATCATTTCGCCATTTCGCATTTCACGATTTTTCCACTTCGCGATTTCGCCACTTCGTGATTTTTCCACTTCGCGATTTCTCCACTTTGCGATATTGCCACCTTATGATGAAGGGTCTCAAGCCTTCAAGTCCCGATCTATGAAACTCCGAAATGCTCCTCCTCTTCCATTATCACTGCACTTCTCCGCCCGAGCTTACACATCCTCCTTACTTAGAAGAATTTCTAAGTGTCAAAGGCCTCAACCTTTGATCCGCCTGAGATCCTGAGTACGCTATCTCTCTTGAGCTTTGGCAATGAGTTAACCTCGTCCCTGGTGCACACCTATGCACTGTGTGTGACTCTGTGCTAATCCTCCTTAGTTTGCGTTGTTCCTGTTTTTCCATCGATGCACACTCTGATCCTGCCATCAATGACAAGCTCACTTTGCCTGTTAAACCTGCCAACAATCCTCTGCACTATCTCTTCTGAACTTATCAAGCTTTCTATGCAGCGTCTTCTTAAAATACTTCTGATGCCCGTCTGTTACATTCTTCCTGTACTCATGCCATCTTCATTGTTGTACTTGCCATCAATGACAAGCATACACTGCCTGTTAAACATTTGCCAACAAATTCATGCATCTATATTATTTGTAAAGAATTGGTCTAACTTCGATTTGAGACGAGTTAACATTGATTTTATGTCAAAATACAAAACTTGTCTTTATACTTTGACGGATGTTTCCATGCAGGCCCCTCACAACCATCAATAAGGAGAATAATTGTGTCTATTGGCTACATAATAATGTTAAATACAAATTATAAATTGGACCTATTCATTCATTAATTAAACAATGATTTTTCCCAATTGCCATCATTACAATCCCTTTATTTATATTGATAGAATTTGGTATCATAGATGTAAAGGTGCCATCATTACAATCCCTTTATTTATATTGATAGAATTTTGTATCATAAATGTAAAGGTGGGTAAGTAGGAAAAATGGTTCCTAAGCTTCAAAACATTAGGTCCCCATGCCCAATCTATATTTGTTTTAAAATTTTGACATTTTACAATCTCTTGATTCCAATCGAGGTGGTGCCTTAACTACCAAATATTCAACATACTCATACAATATTCCACAGTATACAACCATTTGATGCTTTAATGCTAAAATAAATGAGGCATTAGTATTTCATTAGTATATTCCCTATTATGGTTTTCCACCTACATATTATTGCAACACCACAATGAATAACTTGGAAATAATAGTAATAAACATTAGCTCTCAAATAGAACATTAACTCCTTCTTGCTCCATATATTCACATGGCTTTTTCAACCAGAAAAAATTCTCTTTATATTAGATAATATAAAAGGTGCACATTACAATATCATCATACTTCTTGCATTTTTACATGCCTTCATTTCTTGACATAGACATAATATATTCACATGGCTTGTGCTACACTATCACATATATAAGGCATGTTTTAAATTCTAATCTTATTGAAGGAATGTTTTAAAGTTTAATCTTTTGTCTAAATTAGAACTCACGTCAAATTGTAGAGCAAGACATTGGTGTGTGGCCCAACGCAATTTGATCACCTCTGATTACCAAGGAGTCCATGGCATCTCTAATCAACATGAGATTCAACTTCTTCTATTATCATAACATGTTCATGATACACACCTGCCTTCATAGGGATTAAGTACCTCAGTTTGTTATTGTCGGGAGCAACATTGACTATGTCAATGATATTTGGATACTATCACATGTTGTAGGGCCACTAATAAGTTACTTGTTATGTTATTTTGAAGGACATGTGTAGGGCTACTAATAAGTTATTTGTTATGTTATTTTGAAGGGCATGTAGCATATTGTGATCTATAGTTGACAACCATCTAGGGTAACCATATCCACAATAATGACAATTAAACCCACCAGGAGGATTAAATAAAAGACGTTTGTTGTGGGGAGAAGGTCGTTTAAAGTCATCCAAAATATAAGAAATTATATTGTACATTGTGAGAGAATTAGTCACTAATTTCTAGATGTGTTGCACTTTGTTGAGGAATCGGGCTTTGATGACACCATTTGTTTTGATGAATCTTTCCATGTAGATGTATTGATTTATGATACTTGTGCTAAGAAAAAGTTGCACATCACCAACCTCTAGCTTTGAAGTGTTTGAACTAAACTTCAAGAGGACTTGGATTGTTTTCCCATCAATGTTGAACATACCACAAACCTCATCTTTCCCACTATGTTGAACAACACCCCTCACCATAACATTGATGATCTCAAAAGTAGCAGTGGTGATGTAAAGAAGCTTCGAATGTAAACCTTGGAGTGATACATATTGTTGCAAGCTATATTGAACAACACTCCTCACCATAACATTAATGATCTCAAAAGTAATTGGTAATGATGATGTAGAGAAACTTGGAATGCAAATATCAGAGTGAGACATATTATTGCAAGCTATGTTAAAAACTTCATTCAAAATTCAAATAACAAATATAGATATATCCCAACCACAAGAATCAGGTTGGCATGGCATTAATGATTTACAAAAACATAGAAGCTTGCATTTACATCAAAGAACACATAATATAACTTAGAATTTTGTTGTTTTTTATATTTAAATTTTTGTCTCACCGAGAAGAAGCCCATGTATTTCATTGAAGACATTACACCATTAATATAAAATAATTTTATTAATTTAAAAATTCAAATTCATATATGTATTTTAAAATAAATACTAAATACAGTTTTTTAATAATATTGTAAAACAAATTTGTTTATTAACATAGACGCCAAAGTGACTCTTATTACCTTAGATTTAAAGCTGTATGAAATACACTAATTCTAAGTCAACTTGCACGCATGTCCAAAGCATGTGAATCGACCAAGTTGCGAGATTGTAGAAAAGTTGCGAGATTATTTCTCTAAGTCCCATTTTTAATACAATGGGGGTAATAAGGATTTATTATCAACTAAGTGTTAAGGTATCTTTCTCATCTTAAAATTGTTTGTCTAACAAAATATGTCACATCAATTATTGTGTAGTATTTATAAATAAAATATTTTATTGACATTATTTGGTACATCAATTATTGTGTAGTATTTATAAATAAAATAATTTCTGGACATTTGGCGTTTTCATTTTAGATTTTAGTTTAAACGTGGATTTTGTAATTTATAGTGTGCAAATAATGGGAAGTGGAAGAGGTATTTTTTCTGTATTTATGTATGTTAAAAATTTAAAGGAAATTTGCCTCCTCCTTTAAAAATCTTATCCTTTTTCTTTTTTATGAATACGGTTGTTGAGAATAAATTTAATTAAATAAATGTTTTATTTTTATGTTTGTATATATATAATTGGAGTGGGTTGAAGATAGTTGGCTTTTTTTTAGGTTGGTTTGTTTGTTTTTTTATATTGGGGAAAAATATATATTTTAAGGAGTATTTTGTCAGATCCACTTGACATTTGTGTTTAGGGGTCTACCTTGTGAGATCATGAGGTCAGGGAGCTAGATTGGGTCCTTGAATGGAAGGGAGGTTGTCCTCGGTTCTTGTGTAATGAGATAGAATGAGACCAATCGTGGAGCAAGATATGGAGGGGATATTTCCCCAAGTAAGCAAGCCTTAATATTAGGATTTACTAGGTAAACTAATTGAGCATGTCTTCTATGATAGAGGTACTCAATAGTGAATTATTTATTGAAGTTAATGGAAAGTAAACTTTGCATATGGGCTATTGTTGTTTATGAATGATTTAGATTTGAGAAGTTTAAATTGTATTATCTTCTATTGTATAATAAATTGTAAAAGGGTCATGAAATTTCATTTAGTTCTTCCTAATTGTCCCTTGATAGAAGTCGGCAATTAAGAAAATGATGTCAATGATTATTATCATCCGTGTACATGCTTGTGTTGAATATGGAAATATAATCTAGCTTGAAAGATCTAACTGCATTAATAAATTGTGAATTTTTATGAACATAGTTTTTCATTCCTAGTTTGTTTAAAACGAAATATGAAATCTTAAAATTGTGTATGTTTATTTACATAAGATGCTAAAATTGTGTGTGGGGGGGATACTCTTGAGAAGGAGCACTACAATTTGGGACTCATATATCTCTCACTTCTTCAGAAATGGGGATTTTCCCTTCTTTGGGTTCCCCCCTTATCATCTTCATGATTTTTTTTTAATCTTTTTCTTTGATTGTTTTCTTTAAATTGGTCAAGTCCTTTTCCAAAGTGGGGAATTTGTTATTTGATTATGGGGGTAGGATGTTTACTTTTTCAATTTCGGTTTTGCCTCCTCATTTTGGACTTAGGTTTGACTAACTTTTAAAATCCATCTTCATTTGTTTTCTATTACAAAGTTTAAGGAGGTATTTTCAGGCACTCCTCTCCAAACTATATGTACACATGGCACCAATTAGATTTGAAGGGAAGGTGAACCTATTACCTCACCCCTACTTCAATAGCTTATGGTAAACCTTTTCCTAGGTCCACCTCTATGAAAATCCACACATAGATTCCTTCTTTAGTTTTGGATTGTTGATAAATTTTGCCAACACATTTTATGTTCTTTCATTGTCTGTGGCTCCCAAAATAAATAAATAAAACAAAAGGTCAAATGATCCATACCAGTGCTAATTTCATCTTCATCCTTTCCTGTCAAACAAAAAATTCACGGTGTTCCAATATTTGTAATGCCCCCCTCAATTTATATTCACATAAATTAATAGCATGTCAATTTTAAGTTCACAAAATTTTATAAAATGTGAATTTTTTTATATAAGAGATTAATTGTGGTTTTCAAAGGTCCAAAGAAATAAAATCAAGCAATCAAAAACACATTTTCAAATAAATACAAAGTAAAACAATGTATATTGTAAAAGAAAAGCGTATATATCAATTTTAATATAAATTTTATACTACATTTAACTAAATAAAAAATAGCCAAATAAAATTGCATGAATTAAAATTAAATCATCAAACAATGACTATTTAGAAAATGTAAGAACTAAATACTACACTTATCTTGGTAGAACTACTTATTGAAAACAAATGATTAAATTTTTTCATATGTTTGTACATTCTAATTGCCTTTTATTTCTAATAAAATGTTAAAACCCTTAATATAGATTATCTCAATGTAGTCTAGAATTATATATTCATTAGCCAAGTTTTAACAATTACAATTCCTTTCATATGTACTAATATAGAAATAATCTCAATGCAACCAATAAAATGGTATATTGTATATTGGTGTTTTGGGTGATTAGGAATCCTTTATATACCTTTTTCCAAGGAAAAAAGTCACAATTTCCTTTATTTCAAGAAAAAACATTGAAATTACATTTAGCACAATGTCCTTTGACACTAAAACCAAAGGGAAAAGTACTAGAACCAATTCTCTAAAACAAAGATTTATGGAAAGTGTATCTCTAAGCTCTATAGATGTATTTATAAACTAAAAATCAAGTAGCTTAGTAGTTATAGATTTGAAACAAAGTCTCAATAAATAAATTAAAGAGAATGTATAAACCATTTCTAGCTAGTTAATAGCAAAGTTAGTATAAAGAAACCCACAATGCCCATTCAACCAAACAATCTGACACTTAAAAAAAAACATTTCTAGCAGACAAAACATTTATCTTAGACCCCCTAGACTTTGTGATCTCCACTAAGCTTAATGGATCATTCATAGCCATTTTGGAAAGACCAACAACAATTACATTTAATTATGAAAATATGACAACAAAAGAAATGTTCTAACCTTCCTAGATGCTCTTTGACCTTCCTAATGAAATGCTCCAACCCCAATTTTAGTTGTGTGATCTACCCTAAAATTCAATTGGTGACCAATTGAGAGTCACCAAAGATTTGTAAATTGCAAAATCTTGTCTCCACAAACAAAAGCACCACCTTGACCTCTACTACATTGTTGTAGCCAAACCCAAATCCATAGGAAAAGAGACAGATTGTTGGACATATAGATACCATTATACCACTTGCCCCACATTTTATAGGGTTTCCCTCAAACACATCATCAAAATAGCACCACAAAATGGAATTATCAATGTGGACATGAGTAATCAGCCACGATACCTTATCAACAATCATCTTCTTGAAACCTTCAAAGAATATATAATTTTGGAAAAAACCTAAAGCATAGAAATCATCTCATATTCAAACAACATATCATTACTCACATTCCAAATATCCCACCAACAAATAAGGAGGGGCAATGCTTCAAATAATTTTAGGATTTTTTTCTCCCACTAGAGTTTGAGAATATCCACAAGAGATTCCCCTCTCCATCTACCAACCCTTGTGATAAGAGTAATGGCTACACCCGAAACCTCCAACAAAAAATGACACCTATAACTAGCATATGATAAATAGACTCTGAAGCATATGTACACAAAGGACATCATCTAGGACCCTCAAAGGAACGCTTGATAAGATTTTCATGAGTAAGAATTTTTTCTGGGAGGGCCAATCAGAGGAACGATTTTCATTTGAGAGGATCTCTAACCTTCCAAACCTTCTTCCACCACCATGAATAATTTGATGAAGATCCATGTAGAACATAGCCTCATATCCAATCTTGGGTGTATGGTAGCCAGCTATCAGGTTTCTATCCCATACTAATTTGTCGTCCTCCTCCCAAGGATTGATATTATTGGAAGAAAATATTTGTTCAAACTCATCCCATTCTTCGATAACCAATATCACCAAATCAAGATCTTCCAACTTTAACTAACCTCCACCCCACAAACCTAGGTCCTCAACACTCTCCACATTAGCTAATGTAATCTTGTTTTTTCCCCTTAAGGACTCCGAGTGTTCCACAAAAATTTTGCAAGAACTTCCCCTCCAATCCAAGAGTCAACCCCTATTTTGATGCTCCTCCTATCACTAACCTTCCATGCAAGCCACCTCCCAACCAATGGGAAAGCTTGTACCAACGATTTCTATATGATAGAAGCATTTGAGTGAGATTTGTTTGGACTTTGAATCCATTCCAAAACTAAAAGACGATGAACATATTTTTGAACAAGGACATCTCTCTAGAGTCCTTCCCTTGAAATGACATTCCATAAAATTTTAGCAAAAAAGAGCCTTTGAGAAGTATAATATATTTTTTAGGACCCATCTCCCTTCTTCTTAGGCCTGACAAGCATATGCCACCTAACCGAAGCTATATTTTCCTTATCATTCTTACCTATCCACAAGAAGCTAATGATATTTTATCTAATATTTTTCAAAATACCTTGAGGGATCTAAGTAAGAGACTGTCGATAAACATGAATGGATTCCATGTACTATTTTGAATAGAGTTAATCTACCTCCTAAGAATAGCCATATTTTGTACCAAGAAGTCACTCTATTCTGAACCTTGTTATATAGTCATAGCTAATCCTTGAATCTATATCCATTTGGATTTAATTGAAACCCAAAGGATTTGATCCCCTCTTGAAAAACGCCAACTTAAAATGGAGGAAGGTCTATGATAACTCTTTCTTGACCAACAATAGTATTGTGAAACAAAATTTACAAGATTTATGTTAATTCACTTCCATCCTAGTGGCCCCATAGTATCAATGCTCAATGGATAGTGTTTGCATCCTTCAAGGAACAATCCAAAAAAAACAACATATCATCCCTGAATAAAAGATGAGTAATAGAGAGGTGGGACTCCAATCTAATACCCTTCAATATTCTAGCCCCTCTTTCGAAAATAAGACATATGCTCAAACCATCTACTATAAGAAGAAAAAAGTAAAGGTGAAAGTGGGAATCCTTTCCTTAGTCCTATAGTAGGTTGGAAAAAGGAAGAAGAAAAGCCATTGAATATTAATGAAAAGGAAGCAGAGGAAAAACATCCTTCCACCCAATTTACAAACTCACAAGAGAGCTCAACATGTATCATCATCAATTTGAAATAAGACCACCATACCTTATCAAATGCTTTTGAGAAGTCTAATTTGATTATACAAGATGGTTTCCTCTTTACCTTTATAGAGTAGAGACATTCTTGAGCTATTCCAATAGCTTCATGAATTTGTCTGCCATTTAAAAAGCTAAATTGTTTGTTTGAGATGGTAGGAGATGGAACTATCTTGAGTCTTTTTAACAATGATCTTATAGACAACATTAAAAAGAGAAATACGCATAAAATCTTAAAAGACTTAGGGATATATTTGATGGAACTATTTTGAGTCTTTTTAACAATGATCTTATAGACAACATTAAAAAGAGAAATAAGCATAAAATTTTCAAAAGACTTAATAACATATTTCTTTGGAATACTAGCCACAAAGGTTGAGTTAAATACAGGTTGAGACCTCAACACCCCTAAATTTTTACTAAGAAAATAAAGAGGTCTTCATAAAAACTTTGAAAATATTGACTTGAAGTGCTTAGGAGTGATTTTTGGTAATTATAGTTAGGTCTTATATTGAGTTAAATACAGGTTGAGGCCTCAACAGCCCTAAATTTTTACTAAGAAAATAAAGGGGTCTTCATTAAAACTTTGAAAATATTGACTTGAAGTGCTTATGAGTGATTTTTGGTAATTATAGTTAGGTCTTATATTAAATTTTAGGTGATTTTTGGTAATTATAGTTAGTTCTTATATTAAATTTTAGGTTGATTAGATAACTTTAATGTAAATTTTAATTAGGTTGGTTTTGTTTTTATTTTATATTTGTAAAGTTAATGTAATAATGTAAATATATTAATATATTATATATTATAATAGTTTTTATTATAAAGTTTTATTAACATGTAAATAATATATAAAATTAGTTTAATTAATAAAGTTTAATTAATATTAACTTAGGATGTATTTTAATTTGTCAAATGAACGCAGACCCATGATTTCTAGAAGCCATATCTTAAGTTCCGGTGCATGAAATCAGGAAGTCAAGTAAATCATAGAAAGTTTCATCAAATTGAAAACCTCTCAGATGTAACGACGAGATCGAAGTAGAATTCATAATAGTAAAAATGGTACTTCAAATCAAAGAAACAGAACTATGAGATCGCATAAGCAGAGAAGTTCGTGCAAGAATTGTTATGGTAAAAAACTAGGTGCTGTAAAGAGACACGAGAATCATACCATCAAAATATTTTTTTACTTCTCTTGAATTTATTTAGTTTACTTTTAGTTTGTACTTATG
>SNQJ01S0067824.1:0-14357 GCA_010110895.2 Picea sitchensis | reverse complement strand
CGGGTTTTGAATGAGGTAACAGAGGATAAGATGAAGAAGAGACTATTTTTTTAATTTATCAAGGGAAAGAAGTTTCTGTATTTGCAAGGGCTTTGAATGAGACACAAGCTGACAAAAATAATGTGACTATCCTGTGTATCACTATGATACACAGGATAGTCAAGAAGAAATAATGATAGTCAAGAAGAAATAATGGCCGTGTAAGATGAAGGCGAAATAATGGCTTATAGGAGAGAAGGGTAAGGCGACGTGGAGGTTAAATTTACTAATCACAAAAAGAGGAATATTTAAAAATTTCTACTTACAGTCGAATTTTTACGAGTTTCTTTTAATAGATGTCATCGATAAACTTTGAATTGTTTGGCAGTTTCACTGTCTTCGTGAGCAAATCACCAGGTAATTTTTTAGTCAATGAAGCCACCTTCAATTGATAAATAGTCCATAAAGTTTCATGTGAAAGTGATTTAGACAAACTGGATCTTTAGTTTCGGCATCTGCGTTGATGGTATCGTCGTTTCCTGCAAGGAAGTTAAATCTGATTACAGAGGTTCAGAAAGTGCAGATTACAGAGATGAAGCCACCTTCAACTGATAAATAGTCCATAAATTTTCATGTGAAAGTGATTTAGACAAACCGGATCTCTTTAGTTTCGGCACCGGCAAGGATGGTATCGCCGCTTCCCTAAAGGGGAAGTAAATCTGATTACGTAGGTCTAAAGTAGTTCGCTATATTTTCTCTTCTACACTCATACGCAGAGAAGAGCGCATTTTCCTCAAATGGCGAGATTTCCATGGGCCATATTTCCACAAGATTACGACAATGCAAAACTCATGCCCCCAATATTTCGTAAGATGTTTATAAGCTACCTATATATATCTCTCAATTCCCATTAATGTGATCGCTCAGAGTCGTAAATTGTCATTTTCTCATTAATAATCAAATATAATATATGACCTAAATGGTTGCAGCTTACCAAAATAATTTGCAACAAAGTGAATTTTGAATTGAATTCCATGACAATAAAAAATAATTGAATCACGACAATAAAATTTTGAATTGAATTGAATTCCATGACAATAAAATTTGTGGACTAAAACGTTGATACACAGGATACAATGGTACAATGATACAATGATAATACTGCATGATACAAAGATGCAGGATAAACAGTGATACACATGATACAGTGATACACAGGATACAATGATACAAATGATACAATGATACACAGGACTACAAGGATACAAAAATAAACAGTGATACAATGTGACTATCTCACACTGATTCGCTGAGCCAACAGGCAGCGAATCTCGTGTGCCCGTGAAACTAGCTGGTGAGGATTTGCGTGCTGCAAACTTCGACAGGAAGATCAAGTATTCAACAAAAATGGCGTTTTACCCATTCAAAGGATTACACATAGAATTACCTCAAAAATGCTCCCGCGACCTCTCAAAACTACTCCCGTGAACTCTCGGCGACCCTCGACCCTCGGCGAAATCGCTACAGAGCTCTCGACCCTCGGCGACCCTCGGCAAAATCGGCTACAGAGCTCTCGACCCTCGGCGAAACTGCTACAGAGCTCTCGACCCTCACAAAGAGCTCTCGACACAGAGCCTCACAACCAAAAAAAAATCTAAACGTCCAACATCGATGTGTGGCAATTATATAGAACATCTTTCTCGTCAATATTTTCGGCCGAAAACTTATTCGGGCGAAAGATTATTCGACCAAATGTTTTCGTATCAAAAAACATTTCGCCGAAAAATGGTCCGGCCGACTCACCTCTACACGCAAATTGAGGGCCCGGTTATGGTTCCGTTCAATTTGACGTTTATGTTTTAGGCCAACAGTTCGGTCAATATATCTTCGGCCGGTACCATTTAGTTCGGTCAAAGTGGTTTTGGTAAATTTGAGATTCATTGTCACGTAGTAACTCCACCTTCGTGATTTCACCCATGTATTATATTCATTGATTGGATTTGAACCAATAGTTGTCCAATCAATTGGTTGAATGGGTGAAGACTCAACATTTTCAATAAATGTTCTTATTTCTTCCACTTTTGCATGTTCATTTAGTAGGAGAGCAACAAAAGATGAAGGATGAGAGTGAAAATGGTCAGTAAGAAACCCTTGAATTTCGGCAACATTGTTATTTGTTTCTTCAGTATCACAATCAACAAATTTAAGCCTACTTGAAACATCTGTTGGATTTTCTGGGAGAGCAGTAATTGAGTCCATGTCAATTTGAACATCTCGATAAAATTTATCCATTTGAATCTCATAATACAATGCATTCATCACTCATGATCTCTTGACATAAAAATCATAATATTTAGATTGGGAACCACTTCTCATCATAATTAAGAAGTCAAGATATTCAACAAGCCGTGGAATATTTCTAGCAATCACGGAAATATCTTGCGGAAAGATGATTGTGTGGCCACCATATTTATATTTCCCACCACAATCATGGGTCACTTGCAATATAGGATTTACATGTGCTATGAGCATCTCTTCAACTTGGGTAAGTACTCTTAGAACTTGAGGTTTCTCACTAGGATCCATGTGATTCCATCGAGAAAAATGATGGGACCCTCTCTCTTGTTTACACCTTTTACAAATATCTCCTTAAGACCCCATCAAAACTTGGATTCCACGACATGATTCTTGGAAAGCATGGCACATTTGAGCAATGGAGGGGTTATCTATCTTTGCTCGAAAAGTTTTATGTACTGCAATCATACATGGATGAAACTCTATATATCGAGTAGGCATGGGATCATGTGGACCACCAATGGGAAGAGTAAAATGACCTCTGAAATCTACTTCATCTTCAACAATGTCAGAGGGCCCACCCAAATTTGCAGCAAGTGGATTGGGCCTATTACTTCCAACTAGAAGATCCCTTAAATTTATGGATTGCATTTTTCTATCCTGATTGCATTGAATGGTGTTATGGTCATAAAATACTCTAAACTTTAATGTCCAGCTAAGTGCAAAAAAGGAGGAGTCTAAATGTAAAAAAGAATAGCAAATCCAATACATACAACATCAACATTTGCTTTCCAATTAGATGGTCTATGAAGATTTGAAGGGAGGCGATGAGATTCTTTTCGTTGGCTTGTAACATGATATGTTGCAAGATGCACAAAGTTCATTTCTATACCTCTATTCGAATGAAAAATGTCTTGGGAAAAAAAACAGATGGTTAAAGTCATCAATATAAGGAAAGAAGTGTCAGTATAGTCATCATGAATAACAGTTGAAATATCTTTGTTGTTCCAAGTGAAATAGTATGTGGGATGATTTATTTTGTTGGTGGTGCAACATTTTCTTCAGAACGAGGGTTGTGAAAGGAAGAACCAATGTTTGCTAATTTTCCAGCAAACAGGCAAGCACATGAAAAACATGCACTTCAGTAGATGACACATTTTCCGGAATGACATAAGTAACTCTAGCCTCCATGTTTTGCATCATTGTTCCATGCTATAAACTTGCACTTCCATTGGTTGAAGTATGGAGGTTTTCATTCGTACGTAGCCTATGTACATGATGATCTTCCAAATTACGAGAAGTTTCCCCAGTAAAATTAATGTTGTTAGAATATTGTGGAATAGTAGAAATATTAGGATTATGAAAAGATTATGGGAATAAAACATTGATGGGAAACGTTCTTTGCATGATATCAACCAAATTGCAATACTTACGACTAATGGGAAAATCAGTTTTAGTAGTATTTTCCCTGATCCTTCTATGATGTAAAAGTCTTCTACGTTAATTTACTACATCTTTATTTTGTTGATACTGTAAATGGCGAAGTTCATTAGCCCTCTCATGCGATTTTGGTGATATATTGTGTACTTGTGGCTTCAATCTACATATAAATAATAACATAATTTTAACATTATCAAAGAAATATAAATTCCATTCATATAGAGAAGCACAATTTAAGGAAATAATAACACACTAAAAAATAAGATATTCAGATACATTTGAATATATAGTAAGTCATATGAACATGATAATGAAGTAGACATGGAAAAAAAGTTAGAAGTAAAATTGTAATAACTATATAACCATAATAAGTGCAGTAGGAGAAAGATAAATTGTTGCAAATGTAATACTTCAAGGCTGCTGCAAATGTAATACTTCGACTGCAACATTTTATAAACATGTTTCAAGACAACCCAATCATATTTATTGGCAGTGACTTTTTGCAGTAGTGAAAAGAAACCACACTCTCCAACTGATATACAACCAATATTTTTAAATGCCTTGGTAAATGGATTCATGACAAAATAATTGTTGCAATGGGAGAATTTTGTTGGCAAAGATAGAAAAATCATGAATCCAACTGTACACGCAACTTTGTATATGGAGTTAATAAACGGTACAAGAAAACGAGAAATGCGACCATGTTGATTAAGGTATTCTCAAAGGAAATAATTGCTTCAATCATTGAAGAAATGGCTAAGAAAACCGAATTCATTTAAGGAAATTTGATTGCATTGTGACAAGAAAGACTGGCTTTGTAAAACATCCTTCGAGCATTTACAAACAATTCTAAATTTAATCAACACTGATAAAGGAATCCATATAAACACCATTTGCAAAATATCAAACAACAAAGATCTCAAGATATTGAGATCCATAGTGATTTGAGCACTGAAAAAAATGCACAACTAATTGGAGCATTTCATAACAAAGACTAAAAGATAGAAACAAAAATAAAATCATAAATTATGACAACGATGAATAAAAACATATCTATGAACAAAAATGGAATCATAGAAACATTGACATGAAGATGAAAAGGGAAAAAAAAATGCACTTAAGATTAACTTTTGAATGCTTTTGAAAAAACATTATTCATAGAGCATATGCACATATTTGTAAGACCCTAGCACTAGAAAACCTATATATGCACGTATAATTATTCATAGACAATATAAAATAGAGAGCCAAATCTATTATTTTTTTGTTTAGATAAACACATTGATAAAACAAATTTTTTGAATTGAAAAGAAAGGTTTCTCTTAGATTTTTCTCTATTTACTCTTTATTTACAGTGAAAAAATACAATTTTAAATAAGATTTCAAAGCTAATTAAAATAGTATTTCAAATATTTCAGATATTTCAAAGCTAATTAAAATAGTATTTGAAATATTTCAGATATTTCAAAGCTAATTAAAGCTATTTCAAATATTTCAAATGAATTTCAAAGCTAATTAAAATCCATTCAAACCTAAATAAAATGGTGCATTCAAAGCTCTTCTAGTGATTTCAAATATTATTATTTGAAATAAAATGGTGCACTCAAAACTCCGAATGTCTAAAATTAAGTTAAATTAAATGTCAGAATGTCTAAAATTCTGTTGTAGAGTCACACAAAAGTGCTTTCAAAGCTCTGAATGTCTAAAATTCTGTTGTAGAGTCACACAAAAGTGCATTCAAAGCTATGAATGTCTAAAATTCTCTCGTAGAGTCGCAGAAAAGTGCATTCAAAGCTACAAATGTCTAAAATTCTATCGTTGGTGCATTCAAAGCTCCGAATGTCTAAAATTCCATATAGTTGGTGTATTCAAAGCTCTGAATATCTAAAATTCCATATCGTTGGTTCATTCAAAGCTCTGAATGTCTAAAATAAAACTCGTTGGTGCATTTAAAGCTCTGAATGTCTAAAATAAAGAAAATATAAGAAAGAGAATGTGCATTCTAAATCTCGTTGGTGCATTCAAAGCTCCGAATGTCTAAAATAAAGTTCGTTGGTGCATTCTAAAATAAAGCTGGTTGCTTCATTCTAAAGCTCCAGTTGTTTTAAGACCAGTTGTTGCATTCAAATTCTATCGTTGGTGCATTCAAATTCATATGGTTGGTGCATTCAAAATGCATTCAAGCCATTCAAAGTGGGATGCATTCAAAGCTCCGAAAGTGCATTCAAATTCAAAGCTCTGAATATCTAAAATTCCATATCCTATTTATTATTATTTCTAAGTATTATTTAATAAATCCTATCCTATTTATTATTATTTCTGAGTATTGTTTAATAAATCCTATCGTATTAGTCCCTGCCTTCCGGGACTATAGCGTTCGATTTCGTGCTTGACTTACTATTAGTTAATGCTGCGGGGACTATAGCTTCCATTCACCTCTTATTGCAGCTCCTATTGCAGAAGTGAAGACGATTTTATTGATAATAATATATACTAACACAGCCACATAATTAACTTATTAAATTTAATTTTAACATAAACCTTAATTAAGATTTATAAATAAAATCTACCTGTCAACATTTTCTTTGCCTTTGGAAATATTATTTCTACAGGTTAATATTCAACATTTTCTTTGCCTTTGAAAATATTATTCCTACACATTAACATAAAATGTTAACGGATGCCTTCAATGTTAATGGCTGACCTCGCTCCTGCATCCGGATACATTCAATGTTAATGGATGAACTTGCTCCATTAACATTTCCTCGCTGCATTCAATGTTAATGGATGCATCCATTACCACGCTCCACTAACACGCACGGAATGAAACACACTAAATGATACGCACGGAATGAAATCGGGGGTAGAGAATGAAACACTCACCCAATGAAATCCGCTGGTAGAAAATGAAAAGCACGGACACTTAGGAAATCCGGAAATCTGTGATAGCATGGAATAATCTTAAAGGTTAATCATTTAAATGTAGCAATCATATGTTGATACAGTAATTTAATTTGCTGGTAGAAAATGAAAAGCACGGACACTTAGGGAATCCGGAAATCTGTGATAGCATGGAATAATCTTAAAGGTTAATCATTTAAATGTAGCAATCATATGCTGATACAGTAATTTCTTAATCATAATATGATTAGGGAAATGTTAAAAAGTAAATAGGTTAACGGATGCATTCAAAAATACAAGAAAGTTATGAAGAGTAAATCACATTCATTGATTTAGGAGGCATTGATTTAGGAGGATGACTAAAAATATGCCAACATCTTTAATTATTAGCCATATTTTTTAATATGATTAGGTAAATGTTAAAAAGTAAATAGGTTAACCGATGCATTAAAAAATACAAGGAAGTTATGAAGAGTAAATCACATTCATTGATTTAGGAGGCATTGATTTAGGAGGATGACTAAAAATATGTCAACATCTTTAATTATTAGCCATCAGATTAAAATTTGAGATTAAAAAGTGATTAATTGTGCCCATTACCAATAAGTGTAGACCTTTGGATGTAATTATATTATTTAATATAAATAAAAAAATTGTTTTCACTACATATTTTTATTAGATGCAAACTTTCACCTTTAATTGCAGAGGTGAAGACCATTTTATTGGTAATATCGCCTTCATTAAATTCATTTTCCAGTGTTTTGTCTGATATCACCTTCATTAAATTCATTTTCCAGTGTTTGTCAATGAATGAAAGACATTCATGCATTTGTTTTGATCTGTCAAAACTCAAGTGCTTGCAACGTGCAACGGCAATGCGATGGGATGTTTTACTAGCACCTTCTTAACCTTGAGTAAGTGAGGTTAAGATAAATGAACTAAAATCCTTCTCATAACTTCATTGGTTTCATAGAACTTCTTCGGAATGCCGAAATCCTTCTCACAGGATCATTGGCTCCATAAAACATAGGAATAGAAGCATATTCATAAGCATGTGCACTCTAGTGATTTCCCTGTAGTTTGTGGTCTAGTGATTTCACCTGTAGTTTGTAGTTTCAGATTGAGATGCAGGTCCATGTTAATCCACATAAACATCATTAAAACATCATCAGTCAACAATCGAAAAAACAAAGAAGAATCATCAATCAGTAATCCAAAAAACATTTGTGGTCTAGTGATTTCACCTGTAGTTTGAGATGCAGGTCCATGTTAACCCACAGAAACATCATTGAAACATCATCAGTCAACAATCGAAAAAACAATGAAGAATCATCAGTCAGTAATCCAAAAAACATTTGTGGTCTAGTGATTTCACCTGTAGTTTGTAGTTTCAGATTGAGATGCAGGTCCATGTTAACCCATAGAAACATCATTAGTCAACAATAGAAAAAACAATGAAGAATCATCAGTCAGTAATCCAAAAAACATTTGTGGTCTAGTGATTTCACCTGTAGTTTGTAGTTTCAGATTGAGATGCAGGTCCATGTTAATCCACAGAAACATCATTGAAACATGATCAGTCAACAATCGAAAAAACAATAAAGAATCATCAGTCACTAATCCAAAAAACACATAAGAACAACACTTTACTGTATGGAAAGCAACCAACGACAAATGGCAGATAACTATATCCGTCTGTTAATGGCGACGGGACGTTGTGAGGAAGAGTTCAATTTCTGATACATTGCAGTTTCCACTGGAACATAATGTGGATTGAACCAGGATGCCCCCATATTTATCAAAAATATCAATAGTACTTTTCTGATCTCGTAACGTCCATCCCATACGTCGTTTTAGGGTAATGCACTCTATGCAATAACTTGAGACTTGGTTCGTTACATCGATGTTATCTATTTTATTATTGTATTGTGGTGTCGGGACCAGTGAAGAGGCGAGCAATGGATGGAAGGTATGTCAAGTTCATTATTGTTTGTACCTTAGCAGTCATTAGGTGTGGCAACAATATATAAAATTGTTAATTATACAAATCAAAATGTTAATTGAATTGACTGAATTACTCGTATAATGTCGGATTGTTCTGGCTCTTTCTCTATGGATTTTGGTAATTTAAATTCTAGAAATAAGACAAATTAGACAGCTAGCTTTTCAAGCCCGACAACTAGACTTAAAACAGAATAATATGAAGATCCAATACATCACCAAATAAACATCAATCAACCCCTGGAACTCCCTAAAAACAAGAGAGAAAGAAAAGGGACATAGACGAACCAGAACAAAAATATGCGAAAGCCCAATGAGAGATAAAACCTGCGTCCGTTCAAAGACCAACAAATGCATTTGTAAGCACTACAATAAGCCTTGGTTCTATACAACGCGCTCCTATTCAGTCCAACCAGAAACCAATTGAAAGAGGCGGTTGTTTTCTTGTCGGTTCGCTAGTTCTGGTTCTTATTCCTCTTCCTGGTGTTTGTGAAAATCGTTGGATGGATTTGAATGAAATGTGAAGACATCTTCATCAGGTATGTCATCGAATTCTGGTCTTCGACCAACTCACAAGACTGCCTTCGAGGGCGTTAACACTTCAAATCCCTACCAATATGGCCAACCCAACTCTCAACTTTATTGTCTTCTTCGCACTCCATGTGACCATGGGTTGAATTCGACATGGGTCGTTGAATTACAGCCTTATCGTCATTGTGCTGAAAAGAGAGGAAAATTCTGCACAATTTCACCCACGCAGGCTCTGACATCATTGTCATGTGTCTCGGCCCCACTCCACTCTTCTCGGTTGGGTAGTCTACTTTAGCGAGAGAGGCTTCTGCCTGGATGCAATGGAGAAACTTCCCCTCCATCCCTCTATCAATAGGTCTCATCTCCGGCCAGTCGAGTCCTCAACCTCATGATATATATATATATATATATATATATATATATATATATATACCCTCTATCAATAGGTCTCATCTCCGGCCAGTCGAGTCCTCAACCTCATGATATATATATGTCAGACGCGTATTCATCCCAGTGAGAATCGACGAACTGGTTCAAAACGACACTGAGCACCACTTATTCCATATCAAGGCAATCAAACATCATATTAATTCTAGGGTCGGAGAATCCTCTGACTCCCGTCATTGAATCGTAGTGGCACGAGCTCATATGTTTGTCCTATAATTTCCATTTCTTCTTTTAAAACGATCTGAAGCATCCCAGATCATTGTGGAGAGTTCTTTTTATTTCTCTCCCTATTCCTTCGGTAGCAGTCGACCACCTGGGAATGCCCTACTCTTCTCGGGGTTTCCTATGTGACTCTGAAGTAAACCGCTGAAAGAGTACCTGGGAATGCTCTGCTCTTCTCGGGGTTTCCCATGTGACTCTGAAGTAAACCGCTGAAAGAGTGCGCGAGGGAGCAACCACAAGTTCCGTCCATGCAGAGTGTAAGCATTCCCAACAACTTTCTATTTTAAAAATAAGTAAACAGTGTGTAAAAGCACAAGTGGCTACCATGCAGAGAATTTCAGATTTGGCATCTAATTTCTAAGGTGATGTGCAAGGCGTTGGATCGGGGTGAGATCAATGCCTCTCATGATAAGTTATTATTTATTATAGATCCCTCTTCAACCTGCTCATGGATGGATAGATCAATCATTTTCACGTCAAATAGGAACAACCCACCTTGACGATCATGAAGCACTAAGTTATTGATTTTGGTTTGCCGACTGGTTTTTTTCGGGATAACCAAGTTCTAACTTTATGTTTTCCACTGATATGCTTTCCAACTAATAATTAATTAATGCAAGTAAAATGAAGTTCGTACATTTGAATTATTATACCGTATCATGTCAAATGTGTATCTGCCTTTGGCTCGATGCAAAGCAGAGGCAGAGACTGAAACGGGTGCAATAGAAATATATGAATTACGATTACTGCAAAGATCCAGGTAGGTTTGCCACACCTCTAGCAGAGTGTACTTGAAATGGGCTTTCTTAATTTGAACTAATAGCAATATATCATGATCACATTAACACATATTTCATTATCCATGTATGAGGTTACCCCATTCATGTCAGCTTGGATGGTGGAATTTACCCCTTTATATTAAGACGATGAACGTTAATTACATTCATTTTGTAGATAGTTATTAAACAAAAGTTTGTGTTTTGGTGGCGGTGTAGAAGCAGCCAGGGTGTGAGGAAGGGTATACATATAACTTAATGTGCAACATTTAGAAGAGAGGACATGGCCTTCTCTCAACCTCTTCATTGACCTCAAAAAGCTTGTAAAGTATCATCCATATTTCAAATAATAAATTTAGGAAAAATAATATCACTTCAATATTTCTAATTTCTAATGATAAATTTGCTAAGAAATTCATATTTCTAATAATAAATTCATAATGTTTTTAGTTACATTTCATCAATATCTTACTTCAAACAAACAAAATTATGCTTCAAATTTTTAAACAATATTATTAGTCTCTGCAGTTGGCGTAGAGGGACTATAGCAATCGATAAATTGTTGGCTGCATATTACTTTGTCTTTTGACCCAAAATATTTGCACAATACCTATAGTTGGAGCTATGAAAATAAAAGCATATATTTTTATATAATAAAAAGTAACATATATGTACTGATATGATTGGATAAGAGATTGGAGGTCTTATTGCCAGCTTCGTTATTCCCAATGTACTATATGGCAACATATCCAAAGTTTTTCTAGTAGTCAATATGTTTTAATCATATATTTTTCCTGTATCTTGCTTCAAGGTTGATTAATGCTAGCATTAGTTCGAATGTTTGTATTAGCATTTTCTGGTACCCGAATATATCCGCAAGTTTTGATATGTAATAAGCATATTGAAAAGTTTTGATATCCAAGCTTTGTAGTGGTTGAGAATTCCAAAGTTTATAGCATCTTTGGCAGATGTATATTTCTTGAAATGTATTGACACTTATTCTGAGATGCGTCAATAGGACTGACTGCGTAAATGTTCACATGACGTGACGTTCTACAACACCCCTGACAACTTAAATGTTTTCATTCCGCGAGGTGCTTAGACAGCCTGAGAGTCTTAAATGTTTATGTAAATACGGTTCTCGGAGTACATTTTTCCTTGAAATTTTCTATACAGTTACAGTGAATTTGCACTTGATTGTCTACCGCCAGTTCAATAGCCATTGTATGTTTCGGCCTTGTTCTACCATTGAATCTACATACATTGTTTACTGGTTCAGTGACTGCTTCTTCTTCACTGGTTTGTCGGTTGCTGCCATTGTATGCTTCATCCTCGTAATCGTTGAGGCTACATACATTGTTTATTGGTTCGGTGAGTGGTTCTTCTTCGTTGGTTTCTCGGTTGTTGTTTGTTGTTTGTTGTTGTTTCATTGCTGATTCGAGATGTGCTTCTGCATTTCATCATTTCAGAGTAAGTTTCGATGTCGTGGTTTCATTTTGTATTCCTTGTTTGCTGTTTAGTTTGCAGTTTGCAAGTAAGACTGTTAGCTTATTTGTAGTTGCATGTTCCTTGTGTGTTTCTGGTTCCTTTTTTGTTTGGGTTGCAGTTTCATAATCATTGGAGATGCATATGTTGTTTAGTGGCTCGGTGGTTCTAACTGGTTCGTTGGTTCCCGAGTTGCTAGTTCTGTTTTTTTGGCTGGGGTTTGCGCTTTGGGGCACTGGGGGTGTAGTTCGGCCTCTTCTTGCTTTCTCGCTGGTTTGGTCCTTGCTGGGTTTTTTTCTTTGATTCGGCCTTGCAGGGTTGGGGTGTAGCGACGGTGGTTGGAGTTTTTTTTTTTTTTTGTTATTGTTATTGTTTTGTTTGGGGCGCGTTACGGTGTTCAGCCCCTGCACCCACCAATGGATATGCAGTTGTTTTATTTTCCATGTCTGACGGAGTCGAGACCTGTTATTCTGTGAGATTTTCCTCGTGCTGTAGTCCTACCATGAAATAAAATAGTTGCATGCAAAATTGTTTGAGGATTACATGTGAAGTTACAACACCCGCTATTTTTTTGTTGGAATAAAGCATATGTATGCAGGGTATATTTATAAACCATGTATGGTCAGATGTGTGGATATGACATGACATGTCCTTTCTCCTCTACATAGACTGGTGTGTGCAGGATGCAATTTGTGTTGTTCTTGACATATGATATGTGCAACAAAGATTCTACAAGATTATATTTTCATGTCTGGAAGCATGTGTGGGTAATTAGCCACGAAAAACTGAGAACTTGTATCGTGTGCACAATAGTCTGTGTAGAGGATAAAGAACATGGCTAGAGAGCATATGTGGATAAATTCCCAGGGAAAAATAGAAATTGTTTAGCTGCATCCATGCAGTTGTGTGATATTTTGTGCCTTGTAATATATTTTGGCTAGGGAAAAACATTGTACATGTTTACAACCATGGATAGAGAAGCACAAAGGTTCATGTTTCTGTCTTTGTATACTGTTCGTTGAGTCAGTTTTGCTCTATGTACATATTGCTTATTCTTCGCTGAATACCAGCTTCCATTGATGTTCATTAAATTTTGTGGGTTCCGAAATTGAAACAAATAGAGTAACTGGAGAAAATGAGAGAGTCTTGACTACATCGGCTGAAGAGGATATAGAAAGGTGCATGCTCGTACTATTGTTTCATGTTGCATTGTTTTGTATTTCATTTATGGTCTAGATATGTGTTAAGCTAGTTGCGTGCCTTCCTACATGGTAAGTTTTCTTGGTTGCATACGTTTATTCATGCATACTAAGATAGTGCATGTCCCTTGTGTTTCTGCTGCATTGTTGTATTTAAACAAACATAATGGCTGGACGTGACAAAGGACTCTTTGGCGGGTAAATAAACCTATTTCTTTTTGTTTTACATGTCTGTTTTCAAACTAAGTTGCCTTCCTGTCGATTGCATCTTCCGCGTTGTTGCCTTGGAAAAAACAGGTTGCTTGGACAGAGAGATGAATTCTTCTGTGCAGCAGCAGAGGGTTCTGTGGTACAATCTTCTAAAAGGTATACCAAGTGTGCCGACAAATTAAAGATACAAACCGGGTGTGGGCATATAATATAGAATGCATATATTTGCTTAGTCTTGATGTCCATCTGCAAATGCTTGCATCAGAAAAAGTTGGACTAGTGAGACGGCCATGAGCAGTCAATCATCCCACACATTGGCGGACTGACAAGGCCAAAGGTAAAGATGCATGTGCTCTGCTCTTACTATGTTTACTAGACAAATTTCCCGGGCTATATATTCATCTATGGCATGGCGAATATGATGATGCCATCTACAGTACATGGTTTGCAGCTCGCCAGAAGTATCAACAAGTACGAGCGACACACCGAACATGATGCATTTTCCGCAGACTAAGAGGTGTCATTGCGAAACTCTGGCTCCATAGTTCATCAAAAGTATGCGTGTACTTGTAGCACACTACGATTCACTTTAGTTTTCTTGTTCAAAAAATGTCTTCAGGTCTAGAGTTATGACATCCAAAGTACTGTCAATAGAGGCCTTGAACAACCGCCAAACTGGACAAGTGTTCGTCAGGGACATAATGGTTGTCTATACCACCTACTTGGGCAAGGCAAACAAAAGTAGACCCATTATGCGTGTTGATATGACAGACAAGGACGCCATGATGAAATTCACACTGATTGTTCCTCCACAACTTGTCTAGAAACACGCATAAAAGATATTGCCGCGTAATGGGATATCCATTACAAA